>OY754975.1:18492259-18602259 GCA_963576475.1 Molanna angustata
AGAATACCACAACAGTAACAACGATTGAATAATATGGACCCTGAATAGTAGTGGGTTTCGGAGATAACAACCTTCAAAGTATTATGAATTGCTATTTTAACACGTGAGTATGAAGCGTTATAGTATAAAGCGTGATTATTTATATTTTCATACTACAGAAGACTTTTAGAAATCACTACTATAATAGGTGAACAAAATCGGTCGTGGCAGGATTCGAAATCGCGATCACTGGATTACTAACCCAGTGCGCTAACCATATATACATAGAACATATATGCTGCGAAGCCTCTAAGTTGGTGTTTTTGACTTCAAAGTTGGAAAAACCATGAAAAATATAGACCGTGCATACAAATCTCGCGTATCTTGGCTTGATAATTTGTCGATATGTTGAGAAAAATAAATTCTCTTGAACGGTACAATTTTTAATCTTGTAGTATGGTTTCAAAATATTAGGTCTTGAATTTCTTAACATATTCATAGGCAAGCCAATATTCTCGGCTTCTATAAGCAATTCCGCTACTGGTACTTTTGTATGTTTATATTCAACTTCGTGATTCATATATCTATAATATATAAAAAAACAGTCGTATGACCTACAATGTTATACGGATCAGAGTACTGGACAACATCAAAAAAGTACGCGCAACAAATGACTGAAATGAAAATGTTGCGCTGGGCAGGTGGTGTAACACGCCTCGAGAAAATTCGCAACGAGTAGGTACGTCAGAGGATCCTTCAAGGTAGCCCCATAGGAGAAAAATTGAAGGAGAGCAGACAGCGATGGCATGGCCATGTCATGCGAAGGGAGGACACCTACTCTGTCAAAACCGTACTCGGTATCCCCTCAAATCCGCGAGGAAGAGGCAGACCACCGGCGACATGGTGGACGAGTATCGAGAGGGAGCTGGCGGCACAAGGTGTCCCAAAGAAGACAACTCAGAGTCGCAGATCATGGCGACTGTTGACTAGGAAGCCCATTCCCGGATTAGGAGGCAAATACTGCCTCGAATAAGGCACTAGTTTGCTTCGTTAATGCACTTAAAAACTCGTGTTGAATTCAAGACACGTGTCCTCCAAATGCATACGATTTCACAACGCAAACTTTTCCTGTTAATACGTGTTCAATTCAACGCACGCGTCTTTCAATCGTACGCAGGTTAATAAATTTTACCATACGTATTGATTGGGGGTTACAAGGCTATTTTAGAAGCATTTTTTGTGTATGATTATTTTTGTTTTAATAGATTAATCTACACAAATCTACATTAATTAGGCATTTTTTATGAGATTGGTAGTTATGAATTTTTCAATGAAATAATCACACTTTACTTCGTAATTATGTACCTTCACAAGATATAGAGCATCGAATTTTACATTGGTAATTATCCTTGTCTCCTTCGTATTATACAATTTTAAAATTGTCCAAAATAACATCAAGTATGTTCTTTAACAATTCCATGTTACTTAAAGACTTAAACAAAATTACTGATTACTACCATAATAATCTGTGAACAAAATACAAATGTGACAGTGACAGACGAAATGCGAGCGAAATAAAATAGCGCGCGAACTTCATTGCTATATATGTTCCATATTCAATAATCAATCGCCTTGAATTCAACACGAGTTTTTAAGTGCAATAGCGCAACAAACTAGTGCAAGTACTACCTCGAATAAGGCACATCAACACGGAAAGGTAAATACGCGACCCGGATGAACTGGAATAGAGGGGCAGAAAATGATGATGATGATGGTTCTTATATCTATGTATTATTTTATAATTATGTAAAAGCCCATTTAGGGCGTTTAAAATAAAAAAAATAAATAAATATAAGTTAGTTAATACGGACGCTAAAACAGATTTATACTTGTTATTTCAATAGTTAGTACTTAATAATTGATATGATGATTAGTTATTATAGTTGAATATAATGTTTAAGGATCATTTTATTGCTTGACTGACACGTTCAACGTGTGTTTATAATTTGTTCTGTCAACATAATAGTAAATTAATTAATACTGTGTCTATAGCTTTTATTCTAAGTAATATTTAGGAACATTAAAATTATTTCCTTTTGCATAATACGTATCACGGATATCAAAACTATTCAATTGGTAAGAAATTTATACACTTTTTTCTTATTCTAGAATCGGTTCTTATTTGTGCTATGTAACATTGACTTATTTTTATTATAATCGTCCTACTTAAAAAAATTGTTGTTAATTTCTGTCACCCTATGACAATTTCATGACACCCTATATTTTAAAGCGTTGCAATTTATATTATTCCATGCATTAAAATTGTAAATATCATTTTCTTTTAGTTCTTTTAAATATTCCAAACAACGAAACAAATTTCATATGAATTTTTTTTAAATCATTTCATTTACTCATATTTTTGGGTGGCTTTTTCTAAATATGATTTTTAATATTATTATGTGAAGATAATTTAATGTTTTTATATTTCTTCTTGATATTTTTAAATCATCATAAACAATATTTATGTAAAATTTTAAAGCAGAAATATACCATAAATGAAGGATTAAAATTCTACCCTAAAAAATAATTTTCATATTTGTTTCTTATATTGATGTTTATGTTCTTTTTTAATTCAATCGATTGAAATTTCTATCGCATGATGTAAAAGCGTAGTGAAAATACATTGAAATTATCTGTCTTAAAACAGGAATTATTCCTAGTTAGATAGCCATAGGTAAAGTGATGGAATGATGCAAATCAGGGAGCACCCATGGTTTTTTATTATTATTTTGTTTATCATGTTTTTTGTTTGTTTTTTTATATAAATACTGAGTGGTTTCTGTGGTGTATTGTTTCTGTAAGTTTTCTTTTCTTATGTTAAATAAATATATAATTATTTTTTTTTAATATGGAATATATAGGTATATGTACTAGCATACATTATTAATATTAAAAAAAAATTAGAACACCTATCATAAGATTGAATGTTGATCGTTGGCCGCAAACTACTTTTTTTGTTATTATGGGTCAATAAATTCACATCGTTAAACAGTAGCGAAATTGTTCATAGAAGCCGAAAATCTTGGCTTGCCTATGAATATTATAGATATTGAGAAATTCTATGCCTAATTTTTTTTTGTCTGTTTTATTGAAACTATACCACAAGATTAAAAATTAAACCGTATGTAGATACGACGCTTGACATTGCCACAAATGTAAATATTATTTTGTCATTTGATTTTAAAATATTTTCATGGCCACTTAAATGTACAACGATGCTAAATTTTCGATGCTAAAACATTAAATTTTCGACATTTCCCTAGTCCAAAGGTTCGCCCCTGCGTTCAATATTTTTATTCGTACGATTTGCACACATTAATCATTTTGCACACATTACGTAATAAGTGCACAACGGCGTATTTATTGGCATAATATACGACAATATCTTCCAACCAACCATATCCATTTGGTGAAATAAATTGTGTGTATGAGGTATATGTGTGTACAATCTTTCTGAATAAAATTATATAAACATAAAAATCAAAAAACCATAAAGAAAAGGAAGGTAGATGAGACGATGGGACAGGGATATGATGAGGAGACAAACATTAGTGTTATGTGTAAGGAAACGATGCTTAATATGTTTTTTTTAAAAGCTGGAAGTGTTAATGAAACTCGAAGTTGCGATGTGATGTGATTCCAAAGTCGGGCTGGGTTTATAAATGCTTAATAGGTACTTTTATTCTGATTAAAATTTTGAACATCGTAATTTTTAACGAAATTAATAAATTTTCTGTTGCTGGCATATTGAAATTATTCAACAGCAACAAAAATAATAATGAGTAATTACCAGAGTGACTACTTTATTATAAAAAATAAAAGGCTTTGCGCGGAGGATACTTTTTATGGCAATTTTTCGTCCGTTTTCCAATTAGGCGAATTCACGTTGACGGAAACGTGTAATGGTTTCTTGGAAAAAATCTCCTGTTTCCCTATAATACCCGGAGAGCATTATCCCACAGTGTTTCCATCCTTATATTACGTGAAATAAATACAGCTTTGAAATCGCTTACTATATTGTAATAATCAATCATTGTGTAAATTTATACTATTGATCTTTTTTATTATAATAAAAGACATTATTATTCACGTTATTTTTTTTATGAAAGTGGTATTATCTTTTCAGTAAATTGGTGTTATTTTTATGAAATCGGTGTATTTTTTTAGTAAAATGGTGATAATTTTATAAAATTATGATATTTTCTATACAAAGAATTTTGAATAAAGAGAAATCAACACATGATTATGATTTTCAGGTTATTTTTTTAACTTTGTAGGGGTATACTAGGTAGCCTGTATATACCCCCACCAGTCACAACCTGATTCAGTTCTCATCCAGCATTCTCTCGGGCTACTCATATTTCATAAACGTCATCATCTAGAGTACCTACCTTGTTAATCACCTTCCGTGATAACTGGACTTCTTTACGTGATCTGCTAAGAAGAAATATCTGTTGGTGACCCTAGTAATAGTACCTAAATCAAAAATATAATTTCTTTTTTTTTGCACGTCACGGCGAGAAGCTAGTCTTAATACAGTTCAGAGCTACATCCCTTCTGGAGTCAGCATTGAGTATTGTATATTGGTCTAAGCGGAGTCTAACTAACAGACCAGTAGGTATACACCACAGCAATTAGTAATCACTTGGTTACGAACACGCTTTAACATAATCCATTTAATTTTTTCTTGATCTTGATTTACTTATTTTTTTAACCGCTCTGCCACCACCCATCTAAAATAAACCAACGAAAATCAACGCTAAATATTTCTTCTTATATACGTTTTTTTTTTTATTTATTTATTAATTTTTTTTTTAATTTTTTTTTTTAAACAAATATGTCCTTGTTAAACAAGTACATATACATCTTCCTACGTTCCCTAAAATAAGCAAAGAAATGCTTGTGCTTAGGTGAACGAAATCGGTCGAGGCAGGATTCGAACTCGCGACCACTGGATTACATACTAGCCCAGCGCGCTAACCGCTCTGCCACTGACCCATCTAAATTATAAATTATATGAAATATAATCCTGTACAGGATTATATTTCATATAATTTAACACTATACTTTGACTTTGTTAATTTTGCTCTTCAGGCTACCTTAGTTTTCATCCATCCTGAAGAATATGCGATCGTTACGAAACCAATATAACGAATTATTTCATTCAAACAATGTGAATTATATCGAATGAACTTAATGTTTTTTCGTCAATATCACAGTAATATAATTTTACTGTCATTGTAAATAATGAGATCTCAAATATTAAAACATCAAGTTGGTAAATTTCGTGATAATGCTGCCGGGTATAATTAACGTCGAGTAAATTACCTCTCTGAGATAAGTCCAGTTTTACTTGGATGGAACGTGAGCTTGACAAATTACCTGTAGGCTCGCGTAAAAAAAAATATACAAATAAAATTACTAATTATTATTATTATTACCTACTTTTCTTCGGGAGTCAACTGTTTCATGTCTGATTTAACAAATGTTCGAACTATCTATTATTTGAATATTTATATTATTTAAGGGGGGGACTGCTGCCAACGTACTTATTTTTCAATTTGATATACCATCATTATATCTTATCAAATCGTTTTAAAAAAAATAATTTAGATAGTTTGGATATTAATAAACAAAAATATACCTTAACTTTTTGATAATGTTCTGTATAAATTCTTCTAGAAAAATAATGGCATACCCCGATTTTCAACGTTTAATATATATTTTTAATAAACTATAAGGCGTAGAGTAATATATATTTTTTTTAATTAAAGAAGACAAAAATATCTAGAAAATTTGATGTGACGTTGCATTAATGCTTCAGGTTTAGTAAATAAACCCAAAAAACATTTATTTTCCATTCAGCGCCATTGCGTAATAAAAGTTTTTTTGGTTTATTTACTTAACCTGATGCGTTAATGCAACGTCATATCATATTTTTCCAGGTATTTTGTTCTTCTTTAATTTATAAAAAAAAATATTGCTCTATACCTTATATTTTTTTATAAATTTAAGATAAATGTCTAAAATCGGGGTATGCTTATTATTTCCTACAAGAATATATACAGAACATAATCAAAAAGTTAAGGTATATTTCTCTTTATTAATATCCAAACTAACTAGGTTATTTTTTTCAAAATGATTCGTTTAGTAATAATTATGGTATATCAAATTGAAAAAATAGGAACGTTGGCAGCAGTCACCCTCTTTATGTATTTTTTTATCATTAATAACATATTTTTATTTAATCAAAATGGATTGTACCTACTGATATGTATGCCTTAGAAAATTGCCTCTACTTTTTACTCTCCACACTATGGAATAGGGGAGAGTCATGATTTCGCAAAATTTAAGCGTATTTTTTTTACATCAATTTCTCAATGGGTATCATGTAGAGAATGCACACTATGAGTTTCGTCGTGATGTGTTTGTGTGTATGGCGTATACGCCGTACGCCGTACGCCGTACGCCGTAGCATTTATCTTTTTTGTGTCCTCTCTACAGCCCAAACTATAAGTCTGATCGACTTCTTATTAACATCATATGTGTAAAGTGCAAAGACCTAGAGCTGATTAGTTTTCCATAGACAACTTTTGATTTCTTCTCTATGAATTCATCATTTACGTTGTTTTTTTTTTGTCCTCTCTGCAGCCCAAACTATAAGTCCGATTGACTTCATATTGATATCACATGTGTTAAGTCCATAAACTTAGAGCTGATTAGTTTTCCATAGACAACGGTTCATTTTTTCCCAATGTTTCTTTATGATTTCATCTATTAAAACTGAAAAAATGCTCTCACGACCTGGAAATTAGAGATATTTTAATTTGGTTTCAACTATTTATACAACACCAAGAATCTTCATAAAATTGTATTCAAAGTTGGTCAATGTTAAAAGAAAAATATTCAACGGTTTCAAAAATTATATTTTATTCAATGGATATTTGTATGAAACTTATATGTAACAAGAGAATTTTTTTATATTTGGCAATGTTCAGTTCATTGATTTCATATTGATATAAGAATATTAATAGCTTGAACTTAGAACTGATTAGCTTTTCATAGATATCATAAAATTTCTTCATATGATATCACGTGTCAACATTGTCAAAATGCTCTAACGCTCTTTGAAACAAAATTTATCTGCTTTTTTTAAAATATTTCATACAACATAAGCAGTCTTCACTATACTGCATTAATAGTTTGTTTATCTTAACATAAAAATATACTATCGGAAGAAAATTTATATTCCTGATAGTAACGTTTAGTATGAATAAAAATGTAATTAGATAAATTTCTATGTATGGAAAAGTTCAGTCATTTGATTTCATGTTATAATGTAAAAAGCTTGAACATAGAACTGATTAGCTTTCCATAAACAACAAAAAAAATCTTCATATGATATCACCTGTCAAAATTTGGAAAATGCTCTCGCGTTATTTAGAACAAAATTTATCTGCTTTCTTTAAAATATTTCATACAACATAAGCATTCTTCCCTATACTGCATTAATAGTTTGTCTATCTTAACATAAAAATATACAATCGGAAGAAAATTTATATTCCTGGTAGTAACATTTAGTATGAATAAAAATGTAATTAGATAAATTTCTATGTATGGAAAAGTTCAGTAATTTGATTTCATGTTATAATGTAAAGAGCTTGAACATAGAACTGATTAGCTTTCCATAAATAACTAAAAATTCTTCATATAATATCACGTGTCAAAATTTTGAAAATGCTCTCGCGTTCTTTAAAACAAAATTTATCTGCTTTTTTTAAAATATTTCATACAACATCAGCATTCTTCACTATACTGCATTAATAGTTTGTTTATCTTAACATAAAAATATACTATCGGAAGAAAATTTACATTCCTGATAGTAACATTTAGTATGAATAAAAATGTAATTAGATAAATTTCTATGTATGGAAAAGTTCAGTAATTTGATTTCATGTTATAATGTAAAGAGCTTGAACATAGAACTGATTAGCTTTCCATAAATAACAAAAAAAATCTTCATATGATATCACCTGTCAAAATTTGGAAAATGCTCTCGCGTTCTTTAGAACAAAATTTATCTGCTTTTTTTAAAATATTTCATACAACATAAGCATTCTTCCCTATACTGCATTAATAGTTTGTCTATCTTAACATAAAAATATACTATCGGAAGAAAATTTATATTCCTGATAGTAACATTTAGAATGAATAAAAATGTAATTAGATAAATTTCTATGTATGGAAAAGTTCAGTAATTTGATTTCATGTTATAATGAAAAGAGCTTGAACATAGAACTGATTAGCTTTCCATAAATAACTAAAAATTCTTCATATAATATCACGTGTCAAAATTTTGAAAATGCTCTCGCGTTCTTTAAATCAAAATTTATCTGCTTTTTTTAAAATATTTCATACAATATAAGCATTCTTCACTATACTGCATAAATAGTTTGTTTATCTTAACATAAAAATATACTATAGGAAGAAAATTTATATTCCTGGTAGTAACATTTAGTATGAATAAAAATGTAATTAGATAAATTTCTATGTATGGAAAAGTTCAGTAATTTGATTTCATGTTATAATATAAAGAGCTTGAACATAGAACTGATTAGCTTTCCATAAATAACAAAAAAATTCTTCATATGATATCACCTGTCAAAATTTGGAAAATACTCTTGCGTTCTTTAAAACAAAATTTATCTGCTTTTTTAAAAATATTTCATACAACATAAGCATTCTTCACTATACTGCATTAATAGTTTGTCTATCTTAACATAAAAATATACTATCGGAAGAAAATTTATATTCCTGATAGTAACATTTAGTATGAATAAAAATGTAATGAGATAAATTTCTATGTATGGAAACGTTCAGTAATTTGATTTCATGTTATAATGTAAAGAGCTTGAAAATAGAACTGATTAGCTTTCCATAAATAACAAAAAAATTCTTCATATGATATCACCTGTCAAAATTTGGAAAATGCTCTTGCGTTCTTTAAAACAAAATTTATCTGCTTTTTTTAAAATATTTCATACAACATAAGCATTATTCACTATACTGCATTAATAGTTTGTCTATCTTAAGATAAAAATATACTATCGGAAGAAAATTTATATTCCTGATAGTAACATTTAGTATGAATAAAAATGTAATTAGATAAATTTCTATGTATGGAAACGTTCAGTAATTTGATTTCATGTTATAATGTAAAGAGCTTGAACATAGAACTGATTAGCTTTCCATAAATAACAAAAAAATCTTCATATGATATCACGTGTCAAAATTTTGAAAATGCTCTCGCGTTCTTTAAGACAAAATTTTTCTGCTTTTTTTAAAATATTTCATACAACATAAGCATTCTTCACTATACTGCATTAATAGTTTGTTTATCTTAACATAAAAATATACAATCGGAAGAAAATTTATATTCCTGGTAGTAACATTTAGTATGAATAAAAATGTAATTAGATAAATTTCTATGTATGGAAAAGTTCAGTAATTTGATTTCATGTTATAATGTAAAGAGCTTGAACATAGAACTGATTAGCTTTCCATAAATAACTAAAAATTCTTCATATAATATCACGTGTCAAAATTTTGAAAATGCTCTCGCGTTCTTTAAAACAAAATTTATCTGCTTTTTTTAAAATATTTCATACAACATCAGCATTCTTCACTATACTGCATTAATAGTTTGTTTATCTTAACATAAAAATATACTATCGGAAGAAAATTTACATTCCTGATAGTAACATTTAGTATGAATAAAAATGTAATTAGATAAATTTCTATGTATGGAAAAGTTCAGTAATTTGATTTCATGTTATAATGTAAAGAGCTTGAACATAGAACTGATTAGCTTTCCATAAATAACAAAAAAAATCTTCATATGATATCACCTGTCAAAATTTGGAAAATGCTCTCGCGTTCTTTAGAACAAAATTTATCTGCTTTTTTTAAAATATTTCATACAACATAAGCATTCTTCCCTATACTGCATTAATAGTTTGTCTATCTTAACATAAAAATATACTATCGGAAGAAAATTTATATTCCTGATAGTAACATTTAGTATGAATAAAAATGTAATTAGATAAATTTCTATGTATGGAAACGTTCAGTAATTTGATTTCATGTTATAATGTAAAGAGCTTGAAAATAGAACTGATTAGCTTTCCATAAATAACAAAAAAATTCTTCATATGATATAACCTGTCAAAATTTGGAAAATGCTCTTGCGTTCTTTAAAACAAAATTTATCTACTTTTTTTAAAATATTTCATACAACATAAGCATTCTACACCATACTGCATTAAAAGTTTGTCTATCTTATCATAAAAATATACTATCGGAAGAAAATTTATATTCCTGATAGTAACATTTAGTATGAATAAAAATGTAATTAGATAAATTTCTATGTATGGAAAAGTTCAGTAATTTGATTTCATGTTATAATGTAAAGAGCTTGAACATATAACTGATTAGCTTTCCATAAATAACAAAAAAAATCTTCATATGATATCACCTGTCAAAATTTGGAAAATGCTCTCGCGTTCTTTAGAACAAAATTTATCTGCTTTTTTTAAAATATTTCATACAACATAAGCATTCTTCCCTATACTGCATTAATAGTTTGTCTATCTTAACATAAAAATATACTATCGGAAGAAAATTTATATTCCTGATAGTAACATTTAGAATGAATAAAAATGTAATTAGATAAATTTCTATGTATGGAAAAGTTCAGTAATTTGATTTCATGTTATAATGAAAAGAGCTTGAACATAGAACTGATTAGCTTTCCATAAATAACTAAAAATTCTTCATATAATATCACGTGTCAAAATTTTGAAAATGCTCTCGCGTTCTTTAAATCAAAATTTATCTGCTTTTTTTAAAATATTTCATACAATATAAGCATTCTTCACTATACTGCATAAATAGTTTGTTTATCTTAACATAAAAATATACTATAGGAAGAAAATTTATATTCCTGGTAGTAACATTTAGTATGAATAAAAATGTAATTAGATAAATTTCTATGTATGGAAAAGTTCAGTAATTTGATTTCATGTTATAATATAAAGAGCTTGAACATAGAACTGATTAGCTTTCCATAAATAACAAAAAAATTCTTCATATGATATCACCTGTCAAAATTTGGAAAATACTCTTGCGTTCTTTAAAACAAAATTTATCTGCTTTTTTAAAAATATTTCATACAACATAAGCATTCTTCACTATACTGCATTAATAGTTTGTCTATCTTAACATAAAAATATACTATCGGAAGAAAATTTATATTCCTGATAGTAACATTTAGTATGAATAAAAATGTAATGAGATAAATTTCTATGTATGGAAACGTTCAGTAATTTGATTTCATGTTATAATGTAAAGAGCTTGAAAATAGAACTGATTAGCTTTCCATAAATAACAAAAAAATTCTTCATATGATATCACCTGTCAAAATTTGGAAAATGCTCTTGCGTTCTTTAAAACAAAATTTATCTGCTTTTTTTAAAATATTTCATACAACATAAGCATTATTCACTATACTGCATTAATAGTTTGTCTATCTTAAGATAAAAATATACTATCGGAAGAAAATTTATATTCCTGATAGTAACATTTAGTATGAATAAAAATGTAATTAGATAAATTTCTATGTATGGAAAAGTTCAGTAATTTGATTTCATGTTATAATGTAAAGAGCTTGAACATATAACTGATTAGCTTTCCATAAATAACAAAAAAAATCTTCATATGATATCACCTGTCAAAATTTGGAAAATGCTCTCGCGTTCTTTAGAACAAAATTTATCTGCTTTTTTTAAAATATATCATACAACATAAGCATTCTTCCCTATACTGCATTAATAGTTTGTCTATCTTAACATAAAAATATACTATCGGAAGAAAATTTATATTCCTGATAGTAACATTTAGTATGAATAAAAATGTAATTAGATAAATTTCTATGTATGGAAAAGTTCAGTAATTTGATTTCATGTTATAATGAAAAGAGCTTGAACATAGAACTGATTAGCTTTCCATAAATAACTAAAAATTCTTCATATAATATCACGTGTCAAAATTTTGAAAATGCTCTCGCGTTCTTTAAATCAAAATTTATCTGCTTTTTTTAAAATATTTCATACAATATAAGCATTCTTCACTATACTGCATAAATAGTTTGTTTATCTTAACATAAAAATATACTATAGGAAGAAAATTTATATTCCTGGTAGTAACATTTAGTATGAATAAAAATGTAATTAGATAAATTTCTATGTATGGAAACGTTCAGTAATTTGATTTCATGTTATAATATAAAGAGCTTGAAAATAGAACTGATTAGCTTTCCATAAATAACAAAAAAATTCTTCATATGATATCACCTGTCAAAATTTGGAAAATGCTCTTGCGTTCTTTAAAACAAAATTTATCTGCTTTTTTTAAAATATTTCATACAACATAAGCATTATTCACTATACTGCATTAATAGTTTGTCTATCTTAACATAAAAATATACTATCGGAAGAAAATTTATATTCCTGATAGTAACATTTAGTATGAATAAAAATGTAATTAGATAAATTTCTATGTATGGAAAAGTTCAGTAATTTGATTTCATGTTATAATGTAAAGAGCTTGAACATATAACTGATTAGCTTTCCATAAATAACAAAAAAAATCTTCATATGATATCACCTGTCAAAATTTGGAAAATGTTCTCGTGTTCTTTAGAACAAAATTTATCTGCTTTTTTTAAAATATTTCATACAACATAAGCATTCTTCCCTATACTGCATTAATAGTTTGTCTATCTTAACATAAAAATATACTATCGGAAGAAAATTTATATTCCTGATAGTAACATTTAGTATGAATAAAAATGTAATTAGATAAATTTCTATGTATGGAAACGTTCAGTAATTTGATTTCATGTTATAATGTAAAGAGCTTGAAAATAGAACTGATTAGCTTTCCATAAATAACAAAAAAATTCTTCATATGATATCACCTGTCAAAATTTGGAAAATGCTCTTGCGTTCTTTAAAACAAAATTTATCTGCTTTTTTTAAAATATTTCATACATCATAAGCATTCTACACCATACTGCATTAAAAGTTTGTCTATCTTATCATAAAAATATACTATCGGAAGAAAAATTATATACTAGAAAAAACAGTTTATTATTATTACTCTCCACACTATGGAATAGGGGAGAGTCATGATTTCGCAAAATTTAAGCGTATTTTTTTTACATCAATTTCTCAATGGGTATCATGTAGAGAATGCACACTATGAGTTTCGTCGTGATGTGTTTGTGTGTATGGCGTATACGCCGTACGCCGTACGCCGTACGCCGTAGCATTTATCTTTTTTGTGTCCTCTCTACAGCCCAAACTATAAGTCTGATCGACTTCTTATTAACATCATATGTGTAAAGTGCAAAGACCTAGAGCTGATTGGTTTTCCATAGACAACTTTTGATTTCTTCTCTATGAATTCATCATTTACGTTGTTTTTTTTTTGTGTCCTCTCTGCAGCCCAAACTATAAGTCCAATTGACTTCATATTGATATCACATGTGTTAAGTCCATAAACTTAGAGCTGATTAGTTTTCCATAGACAACGGTTCATTTTTTCCCAATGTTTCTTTATGATTTCATCTATTAAAACTGAAAAAATGCTCTCACGACCTGGAAATTAGAGATATTTTAATTTGGTTTCAACTATTTATACAACACCAAGAATCTTCATAAAATTGTATTCAAAGTTGGTCAATGTTAAAAGAAAAATATTCAACGGTTTCAAAAATTATATTTTATTTAATGGATATTTGTATGAAACTTATATGTAACAAGAGAATTTTTTTATATTTGGCAATGTTCAGTTCATTGATTTCATATTGATATAAGAATATTAATAGCTTGAACTTAGAACTGATTAGCTTTTCATAGATATCATAAAATTTCTTCATATGATATCACGTGTCAACATTGTCAAAATGCTCTAACGCTCTTTGAAACAAAATTTATCTGCTTTTTTTAAAATATTTCATACAACATAAGCAGTCTTCACTATACTGCATTAATAGTTTGTTTATCTTAACATAAAAATATACTATCGGAAGAAAATTTATATTCCTGATAGTAACGTTTAGTATGAATAAAAATGTAATTAGATAAATTTCTATGTATGGAAAAGTTCAGTAATTTGATTTCATGTTATAATGTAAAAAGCTTGAACATAGAACTGATTAGCTTTCCATAAACAATAAAAAAAATCTTCATATGATATCACCTGTCAAAATTTGGAAAATGCTCTCGCGTTCTTTAGAACAAAATTTATCTGCTTTTTTTAAAATATTTCATACAACATAAGCATTCTTCACTATACTGCATTAATAGTTTGTTTATCTTAACATAAAAATATACTATCGGAAGAAAATTTAAATTCCTGATAGTAACATTTAGTATGAATAAAAATGTAATTAGATAAATTTCTATGTATGGAAATGTTCAGTAATTTAATTTCATGTTATAATGTAAAGAGCTTGAACAAAGAACTGATTAGTTTTCCATAAATAACAAAAAAAATCTTCATATGATATCACCTATCAAAATTTGGTAAATGCTCTCGCGTTCTTTAGAACAAAATTTATCTGCTTTTTTTAAAATATTTCATACAACATAAGCATTCTTCCCTATACTGCATTAATAGTTTGTCTATCTTAACATAAAAATATACTATCGGAAGAAAATTTATATTCCTGATAGTAACATTTAGTATGAATAAAAATGTAATTAGATAAATTTCTATGTATGGAAACGTTCAGTAATTTGATTTCATGTTATAATGTAAAGAGCTTGAAAATAGAACTGATTAGCTTTCCATAAATAACAAAAAAATTCTTCATATGATATCACCTGTCAAAATTTGGAAAATGCTCTTGCGTTCTTTAAAACAAAATTTGTCTACTTTTTTTAAAATATTTCATACAACATAAGCATTCAACACCATACTGCATTAAAAGTTTGTCTATCTTATCATAAAAATATACTATCGGAAGAAAATTTATATTCCTGATAGTAACATTTAGTATGAATAAAAATGTAATTAGATAAATTTCTATGTATGGAAACGTTCAGTAATTTGATTTCATGTTATAATGTAAAGAGCTTGAAAATAGAACTGATTAGCTTTCCATAAATAACAAAAAAAATCTTCATATGATATCACCTATCAAAATTTGGAAAATGCTCTCGCGTTCTTTAGAACAAAATTTATCTGCTTTTTTTAAAATATTTCATACAACATAAGCATTCTTCCCTATACTGCATTAATAGTTTGTCTATCTTAACATAAAAATATACTATCGGAAGAAAATTTATATTCCTGATAGTAACATTTAGTATGAATAAAAATGTAATTAGATAAATTTCTATGTATGGAAACGTTCAGTAATTTGATTTCATGTTATAATGTAAAGAGCTTGAAAATAGAACTGATTAGCTTTCCATAAATAACAAAAAAAATCTTCATATGATATCACCTGTCAAAATTTGGAAAATGCTCTTGCGTTCTTTAAAACAAAATTTATCTACTTTTTTTTAAAATATCTCATACAACATAAGCATTCTACACCATACTGCATTAAAAGTTTGTCTATCTTATCATAAAAATATACTATCGGAAGAAAATTTATATTCCTGATAGTAACATTTAGTATGAATAAAAATGTAATTAGATAAATTTCTATGTATGGAAATGTTCAGTAATTTGATTTCATGTTATAATGTAAAGAGCTTGAACATAGAACTGATTAGCTTTCCATAAATAACAAAAAAAATCTTCATATGATATCACCTATCAAAATTTGGAAAATGCTCTCGCGTTCTTTAGAACAAAATTTATCTGCTTTTTTTTAAATATTTCATACAACATAAGCATTCTTCCCTATACTGCATTAATAGTTTGTCTATCTTAACATAAAAATATACTATCGGAAGAAAATTTATATTCCTGATAGTAACATTTAGTATGAATAAAAATGTAATTAGATAAATTTCTATGTATGGAAACGTTCAGTAATTTGATTTCATGTTATAATGTAAAGAGCTTGAAAATAGAACTGATTAGCTTTCCATAAATAACAAAAAAATTCTTCATATGATATCACCTGTCAAAATTTGGAAAATGCTCTTGCGTTCTTTAAAACAAAATTTATCTACTTTTTTTAAAATATTTCATACAACATAAGCATTCTACACCATACTGCATTAAAAGTTTGTCTATCTTATCATAAAAATATACTATCGGAAGAAAATTTATATTCCTGATAGTAACATTTAGTATGAATAAAAATGTAATTAGATAAATTTCTATGTATGGAAAAGTTCAGTAATTTGATTTCATGTTATAATGTAAAGAGCTTGAACATATAACTGATTAGCTTTCCATAAATAACAAAAAAAATCTTCATATGATATCACCTGTCAAAATTTGGAAAATGCTCTCGCGTTCTTTAGAACAAAATTTATCTGCTTTTTTAAAAATATTTCATACAACATAAGCATTCTTTCCTATACTGCATTAATAGTTTGTCTATCTTAACATAAAAATATACTATCGGAAGAAAATTTATATTCCTGATAGTAACATTTAGTATGAATAAAAATGTAATTAGATAAATTTCTATGTATGGAAAAGTTCAGTAATTTGATTTCATGTTATAATGTAAAGAGCTTGAACATAGAACTGATTAGCTTTCCATAAATAACAAAAAAATTCTTCATATGATATCACCTGTCAAAATTTGGAAAATGCTCTCGCGTTCTTTAGAACAAAATTTATCTGCTTTTTTTTAAATATTTCATACAACATAAGCATTCTTCCCTATACTGCATTAATAGTTTGTCTATCTTAACATAAAAATATACTATCGGAAGAAAATTTATATTCCTGATAGTAACATTTAGTATGAATAAAAATGTAATTAGATAAATTTCTATGTATGGAAACGTTCAGTAATTTGATTTCATGTTATAATGTAAAGAGCTTGAAAATAGAACTGATTAGCTTTCCATAAATAACAAAAAAAATCTTCATATGATATCACCTGTCAAAATTTGGAAAATGCTCTTGCGTTCTTTAAAACAAAATTTATCTACTTTTTTTAAAATATTTCATACAACATAAGCATTCTACACCATACTGCATTAAAAGTTTGTCTATCTTATCATAAAAATATACTATCGGAAGAAAATTTATATTCCTGATAGTAACATTTAGTATGAATAAAAATGTAATTAGATAAATTTCTATGTATGGAAAAGTTCAGTAATTTGATTTCATGTTATAATGTAAAGAGCTTGAACATAGAACTGATAAGCTTTCCATAAATAACAAAAAAAATCTTCATATGATATCACCTGTCAAAATTTGGAAAATGCTCTCGCGTTCTTTAGAACAAAATTTATCTGCTTTTTTTAAAATATTTCATTCAACATAAGCATTCTTCCCTATACTGCATTAATAGTTTGTCTATCTTAACATAAAAATATACTATCGGAAGAAAATTTATATTCCTGATAGTAACATTTAGTATGAATAAAAATGTAATTAGATAAATTTCTATGTATGGAAACGTTCAGTAATTTGATTTCATGTTATAATGTAAAGAGCTTGAACATAGAACTGATTAGCTTTCCATAAATAACAAAAAAATCTTCATATGATATCACGTGTCAAAATTTTGAAAATGCTCTCGCGATCTTTAAATCAAAATTCATCTGCTTTTTTAAAAATATTTCATACAACATAAGCATTCTTCACTATACTGCATTAATAGTTTGTCTATCTTAACATAAAAATATACTATCGGAAGAAAATTTATATTCCTGATAGTAACATTTAGTATGAATAAAAATGTAATTAGATAAATTTCTATGTATGGAAAAGTTCAGTAATTTGATTTCATGTTATAATGTAAAGAGCTTGAACATAGAACTGATTAGCTTTCCATAAATAACAAAAAAAATCTTCATATGATATCACCTGTCAAAATTTGGAAAATGCTCTCGCGTTCTTTAGAACAAAATTTATCTGCTTTTTTTAAAATATTTCATACAACATAAGCATTCTTCCCTATACTGCATTAATAGTTTGTCTATCTTAACATAAAAATATACTATCGGAAGAAAATTTATATTCCTGATAGTAACATTTAGTATGAATAAAAATGTAATTAGATAAATTTCTATGTATGGAAAAGTTCAGTAATTTGATTTCATGTTATAATGTAAAGAGCTTGAACATAGAACTGATTAGCTTTCCATAAATAACTAAAAATTCTTCATATATGTAATATCACGTTTCAATATTTTGAAAATGCTCTCGCGTTCTTTAAAACAAAATTTATCTGCTTTTTTTAAAATATTTCATACAACATAAGCATTCTTCACTATACTGCATTAATAGTTTGTTTATCTTAACATAAAAATATACTATCGGAAGAAAATTTATATTCCTGATAGTAACATTTAGTATGAATAAAAATGTAATTAGATAAATTTCTATGTATGGAAATGTTCAGTAATTTGATTTCATGTTATAATGTAAAGAGCTTGAACATAGAACTGATTAGCTTTCCATAAATAACAAAAAAAATCTTCATATGATATCACCTATCAAAATTTGGAAAATGCTCTCGCGTTCTTTAGAACAAAATTTATCTGCTTTTTTTAAAATATTTCATACAACATAAGCATTCTTCCCTATACTGCATTAATAGTTTGTCTATCTTAACATAAAAATATACTATCGGAAGAAAATTTATATTCCTGATAGTAACATTTAGTATGAATAAAAATGTAATTAGATAAATTTCTATGTATGGAAACGTTCAGTAATTTGATTTCATGTTATAATGTAAAGAGCTTGAAAATAGAACTGATTAGCTTTCCATAAATAACAAAAAAATTCTTCATATGATATCACCTGTCAAAATTTGGAAAATGCTCTTGCGTTCTTTAAAACAAAATTTATCTACTTTTTTTAAAATATTTCATACAACATAAGCATTCTACACCATACTGCATTAAAAGTTTGTCTATCTTATCATAAAAATATACTATCGGAAGAAAATTTATATTCCTGATAGTAACATTTAGTATGAATAAAAATGTAATTGGATAAATTTCTATGTATGGAAAAGTTCAGTAATTTGATTTCATGTTATAATGTTAAGAGCTTGAACATATAACTGATAAGCTTTCCATAAATAACAAAAAAAATCTTCATATGATATCACCTGTCAAAATTTGGAAAATGCTCTCGCGTTCTTTAGAACAAAATTTATCTGCTTTTTTTAAAATATTTCATACAACATAAGCATTCATCCCTATACTGCATTAATAGTTTGTCTATCTTAACATAAAAATATACTATCGGAAGAAAATTTATATTCCTGATAGTAACATTTAGTATGAATAAAAATGTAATTAGATAAATTTCTATGTATGGAAAAGTTCAGTAATTTGATTTCATGTTATAATGAAAAGAGCTTGAACATAGAACTGATTAGCTTTCCATAAATAACTAAAAATTCTTCATATAATATCACGTGTCAAAATTTTGAAAATGCTCTCGCGTTCTTTAAATCAAAATTTATCTGCTTTTTTTAAAATATTTCATACAATATAAGCATTCTTCACTATACTGCATAAATAGTTTGTTTATCTTAACATAAAAATATACTATCGGAAGAAAATTTATATTCCTGGTAGTAACATTTAGTATGAATAAAAATGTAATTAGATAAATTTCTATGTATGGAAAAGTTCAGTAATTTGATTTCATGTTATAATATAAAGAGCTTGAACATAGAACTGATTAGCTTTCCATAAATAACAAAAAAATTCTTCATATGATATCACCTGTCAAAATTTGGAAAATACTCTTGCGTTCTTTAAAACAAAATTTATCTGCTTTTTTAAAAATATTTCATACAACATAAGCATTCTTCACTATACTGCATTAATAGTTTGTCTATCTTAACATAAAAATATACTATCGGAAAAAAATTTATATTCCTGATAGTTACATTTAGTATGAATAAAAATGTAATTAGATAAATTTCTATGTATGGAAAAGTTCAGTAATTTGATTTCATGTTATAATGTAAAGAGCTTGAACATAGAACTGATTAGCTTTCCATAAATAACAAAAAAAATCTTCATATGATATCACCTGTCAAAATTTGGAAAATGCTCTCGCGTTCTTTAGAACAAAATTTATCTGTTTTTTTTAAAATATTTCATTCAACATAAGCATTCTTCCCTATACTGCATTAATAGTTTGTCTATCTTAACATAAAAATATACTATCGGAAGAAAATTTATATTCTTGATAGTAACATTTAGTATGAATAAAAATGTAATTAGATAAATTTCTATGTATGGAAACGTTCAGTAATTTGATTTCATGTTATAATGTAAAGAGCTTGAAAATAGAACTGATTAGCTTTCCATAAATAACAAAAAAATTCTTCATATGATATCACCTGTCAAAATTTGGAAAATGCTCTTGCGTTCTTTAAAACAAAATTTATCTACTTTTTTTAAAATATTTCATACAACATAAGCATTCTACACCATACTGCATTAAAAGTTTGTCTATCTTATCATAAAAATATACTATCGGAAGAAAATTTATATTCCTGATAGTAACATTTAGTATGAATAAAAATGTAATTGGATAAATTTCTATGTATGGAAAAGTTCAGTAATTTGATTTCATGTTATAATGTTAAGAGCTTGAACATATAACTGATTAGCTTTCCATAAATAACAAAAAAAATCTTCATATGATATCACCTGTCAAAATTTGGAAAATGCTCTCGCGTTCTTTAGAACAAAATTTATCTGCTTTTTTTAAAATATTTCATACAACATAAGCATTCATCCCTATACTGCATTAATAGTTTGTCTATCTTAACATAAAAATATACTATCGGAAGAAAATTTATATTCCTGATAGTAACATTTAGTATGAATAAAAATGTAATTAGATAAATTTCTATGTATGGAAAAGTTCAGTAATTTGATTTCATGTTATAATGAAAAGAGCTTGAACATAGAACTGATTAGCTTTCCATAAATAACTAAAAATTCTTCATATAATATCACGTGTCAAAATTTTGAAAATGCTCTCGCGTTCTTTAAATCAAAATTTATCTGCTTTTTTTAAAATATTTCATACAATATAAGCATTCTTCACTATACTGCATAAATAGTTTGTTTATCTTAACATAAAAATATACTATCGGAAGAAAATTTATATTCCTGGTAGTAACATTTAGTATGAATAAAAATGTAATTAGATAAATTTCTATGTATGGAAAAGTTCAGTAATTTGATTTCATGTTATAATATAAAGAGCTTGAACATAGAACTGATTAGCTTTCCATAAATAACAAAAAAATTCTTCATATGATATCACCTGTCAAAATTTGGAAAATACTCTTGCGTTCTTTAAAACAAAATTTATCTGCTTTTTTAAAAATATTTCATACAACATAAGCATTCTTCACTATACTGCATTAATAGTTTGTCTATCTTAACATAAAAATATACTATCGGAAAAAAATTTATATTCCTGATAGTTACATTTAGTATGAATAAAAATGTAATTAGATAAATTTCTATGTATGGAAAAGTTCAGTAATTTGATTTCATGTTATAATGTAAAGAGCTTGAACATAGAACTGATTAGCTTTCCATAAATAACAAAAAAAATCTTCATATGATATCACCTGTCAAAATTTGGAAAATGCTCTCGCGTTCTTTAGAACAAAATTTATCTGTTTTTTTTAAAATATTTCATTCAACATAAGCATTCTTCCCTATACTGCATTAATAGTTTGTCTATCTTAACATAAAAATATACTATCGGAAGAAAATTTATATTCTTGATAGTAACATTTAGTATGAATAAAAATGTAATTAGATAAATTTCTATGTATGGAAACGTTCAGTAATTTGATTTCATGTTATAATGTAAAGAGCTTGAAAATAGAACTGATTAGCTTTCCATAAATAACAAAAAAATTCTTCATATGATATCACCTGTCAAAATTTGGAAAATGCTCTTGCGTTCTTTAAAACAAAATTTATCTACTTTTTTTAAAATATTTCATACAACATAAGCATTCTACACCATACTGCATTAAAAGTTTGTCTATCTTATCATAAAAATATACTATCGGAAGAAAATTTATATTCCTGATAGTAACATTTAGTATGAATAAAAATGTAATTGGATAAATTTCTATGTATGGAAAAGTTCAGTAATTTGATTTCATGTTATAATGTTAAGAGCTTGAACATATAACTGATTAGCTTTCCATAAATAACAAAAAAAATCTTCATATGATATCACCTGTCAAAATTTGGAAAATGCTCTCGCGTTCTTTAGAACAAAATTTATCTGCTTTTTTTAAAATATTTCATACAACATAAGCATTCATCCCTATACTGCATTAATAGTTTGTCTATCTTAACATAAAAATATACTATCGGAAGAAAATTTATATTCCTGATAGTAACATTTAGTATGAATAAAAATGTAATTAGATAAATTTCTATGTATGGAAAAGTTCAGTAATTTGATTTCATGTTATAATGAAAAGAGCTTGAACATAGAACTGATTAGCTTTCCATAAATAACTAAAAATTCTTCATATAATATCACGTGTCAAAATTTTGAAAATGCTCTCGCGTTCTTTAAATCAAAATTTATCTGCTTTTTTTAAAATATTTCATACAATATAAGCATTCTTCACTATACTGCATAAATAGTTTGTTTATCTTAACATAAAAATATACTATCGGAAGAAAATTTATATTCCTGGTAGTAACATTTAGTATGAATAAAAATGTAATTAGATAAATTTCTATGTATGGAAAAGTTCAGTAATTTGATTTCATGTTATAATATAAAGAGCTTGAACATAGAACTGATTAGCTTTCCATAAATAACAAAAAAATTCTTCATATGATATCACCTGTCAAAATTTGGAAAATACTCTTGCGTTCTTTAAAACAAAATTTATCTGCTTTTTTAAAAATATTTCATACAACATAAGCATTCTTCACTATACTGCATTAATAGTTTGTCTATCTTAACATAAAAATATACTATCGGAAAAAAATTTATATTCCTGATAGTTACATTTAGTATGAATAAAAATGTAATTAGATAAATTTCTATGTATGGAAAAGTTCAGTAATTTGATTTCATGTTATAATGTAAAGAGCTTGAACATAGAACTGATTAGCTTTCCATAAATAACAAAAAAAATCTTCATATGATATCACCTGTCAAAATTTGGAAAATGCTCTCGCGTTCTTTAGAACAAAATTTATCTGCTTTTTTTAAAATATTTCATTTAACATAAGCATTCTTCCCTATACTGCATTAATAGTTTGTCTATCTTAACATAAAAATATACTCTTCTTCTTCTTCTTCTTTAGCCGTCTCTCCACTGCTGGATGTAGGCCTCTTCAAAATCCTTCCATTTATTTCGGTCCATGGCTCGTCTCGGCCAGTTTCTACCCGCAACAGGGACAATATCGTCCGCCCATCTTTTCATCGGTCGACCTATTCCCCGTTTATTTCCCCATGGTCTCCACCTCATAACTCTGGGTGCCCATCTCTCTGTTCCCTGTCTAGCAACGTGACCTGCCCATTGCCACTTTAATCTTGCTACATGGTCCATAATGTCGACAACCTTGGTCTGGCGTCTGATCTCTTCATTTCTTATTTTATTTCTCAGACTTATGCCTAACATTTGCCTCTCCATGGATCGCTGTGCGCATTTAAGTTTGTATGTGGTGTTGGCAGTCAATGTCATCGTTTCTAGACCATACGTCATCACAGGGAGGACACACGATTCAAAAACTCTTCGTTTCAAATTAATGGGGATTTCTTTGTTTTTTAGGACATGCTGGAGTTTGCCAAAAGCAGCCCAGCCGAGACCAATCCTTCTAGGTATTTCCGCTGTTTGGTTTTCCTTCCCTAATGTGATTTTCTGCCCAAGATAAATATACTCGTCTACAGCTTCAATCGTTTTGTTGTCGATTTTTAAGCTGTTGCTGGATGAACTCATTATTTTCGTTTTATTTATATTCATCTCCAGGCCAATCTTTAGGGAAGCTTCGTGCAGATCTTTGATCATGCCACTTAATTCTGCCAGATCTTCACTTACAAGAACTATGTCATCAGCAAATCTGAGATGGGTCAGATACATGCCATTTATTTTTATACCCTTTTTTTCCCAATTTAAAGTTTTAAAAACATTTTCCAGGGCAACAGTAAATAGTTTGGGAGAAATGGTGTCTCCCTGTCTGACGCCTTTACAGATTTTTACTTTTTCCGTTTTTGTTTCTTCGTCAATTTTTACAACCATTGTGGCATGGTCATATATAAATTTAATTAGCCTTGAGTATCTTGAGTCGATTCTTGCATCGTTTAGAGCTTGTATTACTCCCCACTGTTCTACCGAGTCAAAGGCTTTTTTATAGTCAATAAATGCCAAATGGATTGTAATATTGTATTCGGTGACTTTTTCTATAAGCAGGCGTAGCGTTTGAATATGGTCAATAGTTCCAAAACTTTTTCTGAAGCCTGCCTGCTCTATCGGTTGGTAGAAGTCTAGTTTCTTAGTTAAACGGTTTGTAAGAATCTTAGTAAGTAATTTGTACAAGTGTGATAATAAGCTGATCGGTCGGTAGTTTTCTAGATTTTCGGGATCTCCTTTTTTGTGTAAAAGTATAACTTCGGCATTTTGCCAGATTTCTGGTATTATTTGTTGTTCTAGGCACTTATTGAGAAGTATTTTAACTGCTTCAATGAGCTCTTCGCCGCCTAGTTTTATCATGTCACTTGTCACTTGATCTTCGCCCGGACTTTTATTGTGTTTCATATATTTAAGTGCGTTTATTAACTCATCGTAATCAATTTCTGGCATTTCTTCCGATCCGGCGTTTAATATGGTGCCATTATTCTCTACATCATATTGTGTCTTTCATCTGTACAATTCTGTATAAAATTCATGTACAGATTCTATTATCTTGTTTTTGTCATTGACTACATCGCCATTTTTGTTTTTAATTCTAATGATATTCGATTTGCCAGTAGTTTTGTTTGATCTAAGGATTCTCATGTTTTTGTTTGATTCTATCGTGCTCATGATAAGGCTTGTATTATATTTTCGGATATCTTTTCTTATTTCCTTCCTGATAATCTTATTAAGAGTGTTATATCTGCTTGAGTCTCTGTCAGTTTGTCGTCTTTCCTCAATAAGTTTTATTGTGTTTAATGATAGTTTTTGGTTTTTGCCTGTTTTTCTAAATGATATTGTTTTAACAGCTGTCTGAATACTTTCCGTAATTTTATTTGTAAGGTGATTTATATCCATGTTGTGAAGCTCTGGTTCATGTTCTAATTTCTGTTGTAGTATATTTTGAAATTCTGTTTGGTGTTTGGTAATTGTTTCGATTGTGGGTGTTTTCCTGGGTTTTTTGTGGATCATGTTAAGCCTTTCTAGTTTTTCATTTATTCTAAACGAAGCTCTCACCAATCTGTGGTCGCTTCCCGCGTCAAATTGGTTTAGGACCGATATATCTTTACAGTATTTCAATTTGTCTGTAATAACAAAGTCAATTTCATTTTTTGTCCTACCGTCGGGACTTTTCCATGTCCATTTTCTTTGTTTTTCTTCATGTAAAATGTGTTTGCGCAGTATAATTGTTCACATTGCAGGTAGTCTAAAAGTGTTTCTCCTCTTACATTTCTCTTACCCAGACCAAATTTACCAATGTAGTGCGGATCCCCAAGCTGCCTCTCTCCCAATTTTGCATTAAAATCTCCTATTATTATACTAAGTTGTGCATTTTCCAATTTTCTCGCCTTTGTAATATCTTCATAGAACTTCTCGACCTCTTCGTCAACTGCTGCACTCGTTGGAGCGTATACTTGTATGACCTGTATTTTAAATCGTTTGTTAAGTTCCAGTATAATATATATGACTCTGTGTGATATGCTGTTCATTTTTATTACTTTGTCTCTTTTACTTTTATGTACCATTATAGCCACTCCTCCTGTTGAGACTTGTTTATTGTTTCTATATAAAAGGTGTCCTGATGGGAGGGTAACAGCTTCTTCTCCTTTTAGTCTTGTTTCGCACATTCCTAGAATATCCCAGTTTACATTATCAAGTTCTCTTTCAAGTCTAATTCTGTCTGCTTCTTGTCTCATAGTCCGAATATTATATGTCGCGATCTTAAGTTCTGTGATTTTCCCTTTATTCGAGTTTTTGCCTCCCCCAGAATCCATGAGGCGGACCAACTTTGAGTCAGTGTGAGATTCTGAGTTTTTATCTCTACTCACCTGGGGTAGTTTCGTTTTATAATTCGAATTCATGGTTGGTGCTTTGAAGGTTTTGGCATTAAAACACCACGCTTGCCAGACGTGTTGGTGAGTGTATGGTTTCAGCCGCTCCTAACCTGGAGAACAGACGCTGTTTGTAGCCGCCCATTTTGGGTCAAACGCTACGTACCTGTTGGTCCGCGGGAGGTATTTTATTTCCCTCCTACCCTGCATATCTGCCGAGCATTCCCCTATCCGCCACCCGGGGACGCGTCCTATAGCGGTTACAGGCTCGGTAAAAATATACTATCGGAAGAAAATTTATATTCTTGATAGTAACATTTAGTATGAATAAAAATGTAATTAGATAAATTTCTATGTATGGAAACGTTCAGTAATTTGATTTCATGTTATAATGTAAAGAGCTTGAACATAGAACTGATTAGCTTTCCATAAATAACAAAAAAAATCTTCATATGATATCACCTGTCAAAATTTGGAAAATGCTCTCGCGTTCTTTAGAACAAAATTTATCTGCTTTTTTTTAAATATTTCATACAACATAAGCATTCTTCCCTATACTGCATTAATAGTTTGTCTATCTTAACATAAAAATATACTATCGGAAGAAAATTTATATTCCTGATAGTAACATTTAGTATGAATAAAAATGTAATTAGATAAATTTCTATGTATGGAAACGTTCAGTAATTTGATTTCATGTTATAATGTTAAGAGCTTGAACATAGAACTAATTAGCTTTCCATAAATAACAAAAAAATCTTCATATGATATCACGTGTCAAAATTTTGAAAATGCTCTCGCGTTCTTTAAATCAAAATTTATCTGCTTTTTTAAAAATATTTCATACAACATAAGCATTCTTCACTATACTGCATTAATAGTTTGTCTATCTTAACATAAAAATATACTATCGGAAGAAAATTTATATTCCTGATAGTAACATTTAGTATGAATAAAAATGTAATTAGATAAATTTCTATGTATGGAAACGTTCAGTAATTTGTTTTCATGTTATAATGTAAAGAGCTTGAACATAGAACTGATTAGCTTTCCATAAATAACAAAAAAATCTTCATATGATATCACGTGTCAAAATTTTGAAAATGCTCTCGCGTTCTTTAAATCAAAATTTATCTGCTTTTTTTAAAATATTTCATACAACATAAGCATTCTTCACTATACTGCATTAGTAGTTTGTTTATCTTAACATAAAAATATACTATCGGAAGAAAATTTATATTCCTGGTAGTAACATTTAGTATGAATAAAAATGTAATTAGATAAATTTCTATGTATGGAAAAGTTCAGTAATTTGATTTCATGTTATAATATAAAGAGCTTGAACATAGAACTGATTAGCTTTCCATAAATAACAAAAAAATTCTTCATATGATATCACCTGTCAAAATTTGGAAAATACTCTTGCGTTCTTTAAAACAAAATTTATCTGCTTTTTTAAAAATATTTCATACAACATAAGCATTCTTCACTATACTGCATTAATAGTTTGTCTATCTTAACATAAAAATATACTATCGGAAGAAAATTTATATTCCTGATAGTAACATTTAGTATGAATAAAAATGTAATTAGATAAATTTCTATGTATGGAAAAGTTCAGTAATTTGATTTCATGTTATAATGTAAAGAGCTTGAACATAGAACTGATTAGCTTTCCATAAATAACAAAAAAAATCTTCATATGATATCACCTGTCAAAATTTGGAAAATGCTCTCGCGTTCTTTAGAACAAAATTTATCTGCTTTTTTTAAAATATTTCATTCAACATAAGCATTCTTCCCTATACTGCATTAATAGTTTGTCTATCTTAACATAAAAATATACTATCGGAAGAAAATTTATATTCCTGATAGTAACATTTAGTATGAATAAAAATGTAATTAGATAAATTTCTATGTATGGAAACGTTCAGTAATTTGATTTCATGTTATAATGTAAAGAGCTTGAACATAGAACTGATTAGCTTTCCATAAATAACTAAAAATTCTTCATATAATATCACGTGTCAAAATTTTGAAAATGCTCTCGCGTTCTTTAAAACAAAATTTATCTGCTTTTTTTAAAATATTTCATACAACATAAGCATTCTTCACTATACTGCATTAATAGTTTGTCTATCTTAACATAAAAATATACTATCGGAAGAAAATTTATATTCCTGATAGTAACATTTAGTATGAATAAAAATGTAATTAGATAAATTTCTATGTATGGAAAAGTTCAGTAATTTGATTTCATGTTATAATGTAAAGAGCTTGAACATAGAACTGATTAGCTTTCCATAAATAACAAAAAAAATCTTCATATGATATCACCTGTCAAAATTTGGAAAATGCTCTCGCGTTCTTTAGAACAAAATTTATCTGCTTTTTTTAAAATATTTCATACAACATAAGCATTCTTCCCTATACTGCATTAATAGTTTGTCTATCTTAACATAAAAATATACTATCGGAAGAAAATTTATATTCCTGATAGTAACATTTAGTATGAATAAAAATGTAATTAGATAAATTTCTATGTATGGAAACGATCAGTAATTTGATTTCATGTTATAATGTAAAGAGCTTGAACATAGAACTGATTAGCTTTCCATAAATAACAAAAAAATCTACATATGATATCACGTGTCAAAATTTTGAACATGCTCTCGCGTTCTTTAAATCAAAATTTATCTGCTTTTTTAAAAATATTTCATACAACATAAGCATTCTTCACTATACTGCATTAATAGTTTGTCTATCTTAACATAAAAATATACTATCGGACGAAAATTTATATTCCTGATAGTAACATTTAGTATGAATAAAAATGTAATTAGATAAATTTCTATGTATGGAAACGTTCAGTAATTTGATTTCATGTTATAATGTAAAGAGCTTGAACATAGAACTGATTAGCTTTCCATAAATAACAAAAAAATCTTCATATGATATCACGTGTCAAAATTTTGAAAATGCTCTCGCGTTCTTTAAATCAAAATTTATCTGCTTTTTTAAAAATATTTCATACAACATAAGCATTCTTCACTATACTGCATTAATAGTTTGTTTATCTTAACATAAAAATATACTATCGGAAGAAAATTTATATTCCTGGTAGTAACATTTAGTATGAATAAAAATGTAATTAGATAAATTTCTATGTATGGAAACGTTCAGTAATTTGATTTCATGTTATAATGTAAAGAGCTTGAACATAGAACTGATTAGCTTTCCATAAATAACTAAAAATTCTTCATATTATATCACGTGTCGAAATTTTGAAAATGCTCTCGCGTTCTTTAAATCAAAATTTATCTGCTTTTTTTAAAATATTTCATACAACATAAGCATTCTTCACTATACTGCATTAATAATTTGTTTATCTTAACATAAAAATATACTATCGAAAGAAAATTTATATTCCTGGTAGTAACATTTAGTATGAATAAAAATGTAATTAGATAAATTTCTATGTATGGAAAAGTTCAGTAATTTGATTTCATGTTATAATGTAAAGAGCTTGAACATAGAACTGATTAGCTTTCCATAAATAACAAAAAAATTCTTCATATGATATCACCTGTCAAAATTTGGAAAATACTCTTGCGTTCTTTAAAACAAAATTTATGTGCTTTTTTAAAAATATTTCATACAACATAAGCATTCTTCACTATACTGCATTAATAGTTTGTCTATCTTAACATAAAAATATACTATCGGAAGAAAATTTATATTCCTGATAGTAACATTTAGTATGAATAAAAATGTAATTAGATAAATTTCTATGTATGGAAACGTTCAGTAATTTGATTTCATGTTATAATGTAAAGAGCTTGAACATAGAACTGATTAGCTTTCCATAAATAACAAAAAAATCTTCATATGATATCACGTGTCAAAATTTTGAAAATGCTCTCGCGTTCTTTAAATCAAAATTTATCTGCTTTTTTTAAAATATTTCATACAACATAAGCATTCTTCACTATACGGCATTAATAGTTTGTCTATCTTAACATGAAAATATACTATCGTTAGAAAATTTATATTCCTGGTAGTAAAATTTAGAATGAATAAAATATTTCATTGTCAATATTTGTGGTGTGGAGAGTTTAGTGTTGGCCACAACCCACTCGTTTCTGTTGTTTTCGAGTGTCCCGTAAGATACGGGTAATCGAAAACATTATTGTTTTCGAGTGTTCCGTAAGATACGGGTAATCGAAAACATTATTGTTTTCGAGTGCCCCGTAAGATACGGGTAATCGAAAACATTATTGTTTTCGAGTGCCCCGTAAGATACGGGTAATCGAAAACATTCCAACTTGTAAAGAAATATGTGCTATAGGTTTTGTCTCCTCAATAACCGAAGGAGATATAGTGGGGAGTTATGATTTCGCAATATAAGGCTATTTGTTTTATTGCAGATTTTAAACTTGTATCATGCTGAGGTTGTATTCTGAAAGTTTCATCACAATTTATCTGTGTGTTTGTGTATTATGTGCTATGCTCGGGGTGTTTATTTTACGCTATTCGATTATTTTCAAATCTTTGCAAATTTGTAGATCTTGTACTCACTTACACCCCATTAGATTTTGAAGGATATCTGAATAGTGCTTCTCTATTTTTTTGCCTGTCAAATATTTCAAAGTGATCCCAGGCTCAGGAAACTTATAATTTGAAATATTAAAATCGTAAAATGGCACATCACTTTCATAGAATGGCATTAAAGAAATATAGGTTTTCATAAAAAAAAAAAATCAAAGATTATTGATCAAACTCATTTCATAAAAATGTCGAAAATTTTCCATACAAAATTTGAATAATTTGTTGTAGTAGCTTAGTTATTATGAGTATGAGCCACAACCCACTTTTTTTTAATAAGACCGAAATTCAATGTTTCCAAGATCTTTTAAAAAAATCCGAAGTCAAAATAATCAAAAATAAGGCGTGAACATTATATACATGCGTCAAAATGTTAGAATTTATGTAATATTTTCCTCTCTGCCAACCCTCAACAGAATAACACCACGATGATAATATGGATCTATTTTTGTTCAAAAATAAATAAAAACAAGAAATACATGAATGAATTATTTATATCTTCACAATGTCGCAACCATAATTCAACATTAAATCAATTATAAAAACATTTACAAAACAAAAGATAAAAACTACTGAATAAATTTACTACACGACTTCAACATGAAAAGTATGTTAAATTATATAATTAACATCACACCTGTTAACAAACATTATTACACTTACTTACCTTGGTATTAATATTTCAATGAAGCAATGTATTTAATAGCAGAAAATGTTCTAATTGTTCATTGACTAGTTTACCTTTGTGGATTCAATTTACATCCATGATACTTGTTATTATAATTAATCTTATAGCTACTTTTGTTTATGTATTTCATATCAACAAGTGTCTACTTAAGGGTCGTATAACGGGAGTTATTTAAGAAAGGGAGTTGTTTAAGTAAAATATAAGGTCCCGTAGTGAGAGAATACTGCTTAGGGCACCTCAACTTATTCTTAATTTTTTAATATTTTCGCATTTTTGTAAATTTACTCTCGTAACAATCTCCATCACAAAAAAAAGAAGTAGAGGCAGATCTCCTGCGCGATTATGTGACCAAATTAAGGAGATGACTGGGAACGACTTTTATCCGGCGGTGCGAGCTGCGGAGGGCAGAGAGGACTGGAGGCGACTCGTTCTGTCCATTAGTGGCCCCATAGATCACGACCCTCAGCATTGAGGAAACGAAGAAGAAGAGAATAATAATCTCCATAAAGTCAATAAACCGTTTATAGGACAAACTATGCGCTTTTATAGTAAATTTATGAAATGTGTTAAACAAAAGCTTCTTGAGTAAGCCTTTTATAAAATTTTAGACAATTTGAGAGATATTAAGGCATGAGAGTGAATTTTCTCAAGCGTCATCAGGACGACATTCATATAATAATCACATTGCGCAAGTGGCGAGTTTATTGCCGTATGGCAATTTCTTCTAACTCACCAGTGTTTCCAGCCCAGAGAAGCAATATTTGCGTGAGAAATGAACGTACCTATTTTTTTCAATTTGAATTTGCGTCATTACTACAAAACGAATCATTTTGAAAAAAATAACCTAGTTTGTTTGGATATTAATAAATAAAAATATACCTTAATTTTTTAATTATGTTTTGTATATATTCTTGTAGGAAAATAATAAGCATACCCCAATTTTTGACATTAATCTTAAATTTCTAAAAAACTATAAGGTATAGCATTATATTTTTTTATAAATTAAAGAAGATCAAAATATCTGGAAAAATACGATGTAACGTTGCATTAATTCATCAGGTTAAGTTAATAAACCAAAAAAACTTATATTTCGCAATGGCGCTGAATGGAAAATAAATGTTTTTTAGGTTTATTTTCTAAACCTGAAGCATTAATGCAACGTTACATCGTATTTTTCTAGATATTTTTGTCTTCTTTAAGTTAAAAAAAAATATGTTGAACTACGCCTTACATTTTATTAAAAATTTAAGATAAACGTTGAAAATCGGGGTATGCCATTATTTTTCTACAATAATTTATACAGAACATTATCAAAAAGTAAAGATACATTTTTCTTTATGAATACCCAAACTATCTAAATTATTTTTTTCAAAACGATTTGATAAGAAATAATAATGGTATATCAAATTGAAAAATAGGTACGTTGGCAGCAGTCCCCCCCTTAAATAAATATCTCCTCTGCTGGGAATCGAACCCAGGACGCCCGCACAGAAACCGAACGGCTTACCAACTGTGTTTATAGTTTTTATATTCGTGTTTTTATTTTATGTTTTTTTTATGAAATGAATGTAAAACAATTGACAAGCACAAGTGCCTAATTCGGGTTTACGTATAATAAAAAAAACAATTATCAAATATCATTTTCTCACAAAGAAATATTTAAATTAAAAATAAAGTCGCAAAATTATTGTAATGTATTTGATACAACTTGCTATTTTTTTTTTTTTTATTTTATTAGGCAATTCACACAATATTGTATGATTTGTGCCATATTTGTATTCACAGAACACTCAAACTTAAATATAAACAAGACATACACTATGAACAGTATCAAATAAAAGAAAGTCACTTAACATGCGCTTCTACAGTTCCACTGTAAAATGTTTAAAGGATTATGGGTTTTGTGATTTTGAACCATTTTTTAAAAAAGAATTTAAAAGCGGGATAAGATTGGCAACGTTGGACGGTAAATTAAAATTTGAGTTGGAAATTAAACTAATAAGAATTTGCGTAATTAAATATACAACAGAATGGGCATCATCTTGGAAAATATTTTCTTGGACTTCATTAGATGCAGAAGTAGTTGACTGGCTTAAAACAGCGCATCCATTTGTAGGATGGCTAGCTTCACCATTTGAATACGACATGCACTTGTTTATTTCTTTAATATTAATATGAGGAATTGTCTGTTTTTGAGTTTCCGAAGACATTTTAGTGTATATTGTTTTTTTAAAACTTTGTTTATTGTTCAATTGGTTATTAGTCACTTCAGAATAGCTTTTCACAGAAGATGGGAAGAGTTGAGATGCTTGCAGATATGATATATTTTTTGTAGCCATTGAATGTTTAATATTTTTTTGCCGAGTGAATTCCGGGCACATTGGGCTTGTAGCTGAATGAGATCCTGAACAGTTTATACACTTTAAAAAGTCCACCACTTGGCAAACTTCACCAAGGTGACTATCTCCACATTTGAAGCAGCGAGTTATAGAATGACACTGAATCTTCATGTGACCAAAGCGACAACAGCGATAACATTGGATGGTTGGAAATACATAAGTTTCAACTTTCAAAGAGTTATAAAAAAGGTAAACATACTCTGGGAGATTTTGTCCTTCAAACGTTAAGACAACGGATTGAGATGGTTTCCACATTGTTTCTCCTGATGATTTATCTTTAAAATTGAGGCGTCTTGCTTTTAAAATCTTCCCAATATGGTTTGGTACTGCACAATTTTCTATAATATCGTCAATCGAAAAGTCTGTTGAAATACCACGAATCAAACCCATTTTTGTCACTTTAAATCTAGGTATATATGCCTTTAAATTATTTATTTTTAAAAAAATGGCTGTCGTGAATTGATTCGCACTCTTAGCATCTTTGAAAGTAATTGAGATTTTATTTCTCCCTTCTGATTTTACTCCACCCGGAGAAATATTTTTAATGTTATGTTTAATAAGGATATTACCAATTTTCATTGGGTGAATATTCTTGCTAGAGTCAATATCTTGAACGAAAACAATGTAAGGCCCAGGCGAATTTTCCAGGTATTGGATTTCAATTTCACTATGAGTATTGTACAATTTTTCCGGAGAACTATTTAAATTTGGAGCTTTAGACGGATGGATAATGTCAGAATTATTTGTGTTAGGTCTCTTGTTGTTTTGTTTAGGTGGCGTTGACATGTCAGATTTTTTAACACTTAGACTTGGTCCCGGATCAGGTGGAATATCCAAATCCACATTCATGGATAATGAACGGATACAAACTAAAACTCACAATAATGAAATTAGTGCACAATAAATATAAAATACACTTATATTTTAGTAAAAAAACAATATTTTTTTCAGAGCGAATATAAACACAAACTTGTTGACGACCCGGTTGCTAAGCGACCCACACAACTTGCTATTCTCATATATAAAATTCAAATGCACTCGGAAAACGAATACTTTGAAGAAAATTATTCGAAATACGATGTTATTTTCAGAAATGGGATGTGAAAATTTTATTTGATGATACTGAAAATGGTGTTGATAGAAAGTGATTCTCGTTGCAGGATAATATCGTATCTAAGCAATAGAAAGAGGAAAGCATATTATACTATAGGAAAATGTCTCTCTTGTGGGAAAAAATCTTCAATCTGATATCACAACAGTAGCATTAATATAGAATTAAACATTCTATGTCCGCATTGTTTCGACAGAGATTAAAAAGTATCAAATATAAATAAAAATCAACTTGTGCATTAATTTTAGCTGTTTGATTAAAATATACATACCATCACGCCATTTCCCTATTTAGGGTAGGCAGAGTGAACCGAACGCCAGACTCCTCTCTCTTGACATACATTCCTCGCTTCATTCACGTCCATACATCGTCTCAAACACGCTCTTCTATTATTCTTACTTCTAACATCACCATTATTCAAAATCCCATTTATGTGATCGTGCCAACTTTTTCTTGGCCGACCTCTACTTTTCGTTCCTCTTTTATCAGCCTTGTATACTTTTTTTGTCAGACGGTCATCACTCATTCTTTCTATGTGGCCGAACCACCTTAGGGCATTTATTTTCATCTTACTTACGATATTTTTTTGAATCATACATTCTCGTCTAATATCCTCGTTTCTTATTCTATCATACATCGTTTTACCACACATTCGTCTTAGTGACCTCATTTCAACCGCGTTAATTCTACTTTCATGCGTCTTCTGCCATGTCCATGATTGAAATATTGTTTGTTGAAAGAAACAAATATGAATAATATCAATCAATAATTAATTAATAAGTACAATACCTAAGTTTGTTCGTTTTATTGAAATGTTATTTTATCAAAAAACGCGACAGTCATTAAAATAAATAGTATGGCCTATTCTGATTCGTTTGAGAGTACGATTACGTCCATAACCAACGGGCAACCGTGCATAAAAGGATTTCATCCGCGCTGTGTGACGTAATGGAGTGCCGTATAAATGCAGTCAACTTTTTGACATTTCTCATATACTAAAATTCAGACTGATAAATTTAGACGAATCAGAATAGGGCATCATATCGTCAAAATAAAAGTAATATTTTATCAAAATTTAAATATATGACTATTATTATTTATCAAATTTGATATATGTTTTTAATAAAACGAGTTATACCTAGTTTTTATTGACTGATCAATGAATTGTTCACAAACCAATTTCTCAATAGAAGGCGTTAAAAAAAGTTTATTCTACATACGTTTCATAGATGGCGATGGCTTTTTCAGCTTATTATCAAACCAACAGATTTAAAATATATAAAACATAAAAAATTTGATTGATAGGGAACTCAATAAGAAGGCATAGTGTTTACGTAAACCAGCCGATGACAAGTCATAAGCCCTGTAGGTGCCTTGAATTCCTGGTTATTAATATTCCAACTTCGTCTCTATTGAGATGTTACAAATTTAAAATGAAATCAAATTATGTTAACTTTTAAGTTCTTAGAGAAATTAATATGAATAATTTTTGAATACCGGGGTTTAATGGCGGATTTTCATTAATCCATGTCTTAAGACGTGGCGCTATTCAAAGTAATTGTTTTCAGCTACAACCAAATTTTCAATTTTCTAACACAGCAGAAAGATATTAATAAACACAGTAGATTGAATACAACTTGATGAATTTAGTGATACTAAAAAACAATTATAACAAAGAATTCAAACGATTGTGTCAAAGGTATTAGATATGGTGCCTTACGATTATAAATTTCATAGTCCTCTAAGAAATTTATTATTTCAGGAGAATTTGCGTCATTTTTGTGAAATTTCAGGTATTTTACATTTACAATCACTGCAACTATACAATAGCGATGGTGAAAATAGTGATAAATATTAAAATTAAGTAAAAATCAAAACATTTATCTATCAATTAAAACTCACTCTTTGTAATTTATGCAAACAAAATTTTTATTGTATTTAATTTTTTTTTGTTTTATATAGGTATATTTTTTTCCCTCTTTGACATTATATTCAATACTTACTGATACAACTTTAATTATATAGATTAAAATAATTATTGATTAATAATATTTTCCAATAATTGTGGTTTGTAAAATAATACTACATTATCACTCTTTGTTTTGTTTCTGCTTTAATAGTATTTTTTTATATTTATTATAGTTTATAATTGCAAGGTTCCATGGAAGAATCTCCTTTCATTGGAAACATCGAAATTCAACAAAGACAAAACAATAACCATCTACTGGCCAAGGAACAAAAACCATCAGTTATCTTAAATGAAGGACCACTTTTGAAAACAAATTGTATATCCTTAAAAGACAAATGATGGATCCCAACAAAGAATTTGGAGAAACAAAAATTTCTGGAACTGTAAGGAATTTTTACTATGACACAACTGTCTTGATAACCGGTGGAACTGGTTTTCTAGGAAAAGCAATTATAGAAAAACTTTTAAGATCATTTGGCGATATAAGGTGTATTTATATTGTAATAAGGGGAAAAAGCGAAGAATCTGTGGAACAAAGGCATACCAAACTTATGAACAATAAGGTAAAGTTACTTTATAACAATAAAATAAATATTTTTATCCAAAGATGACACAAAAAAAAACAATCAACAATGCTCTTTTGTTTATTTTTCACAAATATTTTTACTTAATTAGGTACTACTGGTCAATTTTACCGATAATTTCAAATTATACATACTCTTAATTATATGCATCTCGTAATTAAACATCAATTTAATAAAATTGGTTGATGAAGTTTTACTTTATTAAATATTTATTGTTTTGTTTTGAAGTTGCACCATTTAATGATACATAATGATGCTATGGATGCCTTTACTTAATAATTGGCTCTACGAAATAAAAAATATCAAGTAATTCATTGAAAGTATCAATTGTCTCTTTTGAAGTCTTTATTTTTTTTTTTGAAAGGTGCTTTAGTTTAATAGAAAGTGAATTCAATCAATAACCAGTCATTACTTAACATTATTTAACAGAATTTCGCAGTCTCCTACACAGTCATGATAGATAATTTAAATTATGACTACTTTAAATTTATAATTATTTAACAACAGATATTTGACATCATTCGAAACCAATGGCCTGAGCGTCTTGAAAAAATAAAACCGATCGAAGGAGACGTTGCTAAACAAGATTTAGGGATCAGTATACAACATCAAAAGATTTTGGAAGAAGTCGATATCGTTTTACATACAGCAGCTACGGTTAATTTTCAGGATTCGTTCAAAAATGCTTTGACAGTCAACACAATAGGTACTAAAAATATACTGGAACTGTGTCACAAAATGAAAAGATTGAAGGTAATTTAAAATAATAAATAATACTGTATTTATAATATTTGAGATGTATAACATTTATATTGCTTTAAGCCTAGTGGATCATTGCTCCCACAGTAAGGTTAACTCGTATATAATCAATCAATCCACGTCCGCTTCTAATGTGGACGCATGATGTGGTCGCCACACAGTCTCCTTCAAATCCTCGAATCCTTCTGAAATTTATACAAGAATATCATAGACTTATGATTTTTTTATTAAACATGATTTTTTTTAATTATGTATAGGTAAGTAATATTAGCATTGTATCAAAAAATAATTACTTCCATATTTTTATTGACAAACTATTTAACATCTCAATAGAGACGTAGTTGGGATATTGTAGAAGGACCAGGAACTCGAGGCACCTACAGGACTTACGACCTATCATTGACCGGTTTACGTGATAACTATATGCGCTTGCGCAACGTTCAACAATTATGCCTTTATTGAGTTCCCTTATCAATGAAAATTTTTGAATGTTGTATTATATTTGAATAATGTGTAAACATTTCACCTGAATAATACGAAATTACACTATTGCCATCCATTTTTTGTAACGCCATCTATTGAGAAATTAGTTTATTTGTAAACAATGAAAGCAAAAGGCCTTATGAATGAGGTGACCGTGTCTCGCACAGATGTCACCCCTGAACTGCGCCAGAAACATTTTTTCATTTTTCGCTTGTTTACCTACTTGTACCAATGTGTATGTAAATCAAATATATTTTTTAATTGCATATACGCAAACATTGGATTTTTTTTCCCTGTCGGGAAGTTCTATATATTTGAGTAGTGTAATTATAGCAATAATTATTTCCATTGTGTAAATGATTCGAAGCAACCAAATATTGACTTAAGTACGATGATTTTTTTTAGAGCATTGTTCACATTTCGACAGCATACACTAACTGTGACAAAAAATGTGAAATGGAAGAAACGATCTATCCATCAAATATAGATCCGAATGCCCTAATTCAATGCGCATCCTTACTTCCTCAAGAGCTGTTCGACTGCATGTCCCCAAAAATGCAGGTTTCAGTTTTATCAATTTTATTATTTATATATTTATCTTTTTGTATACGATTTAAACAAATATATTGCACACTGGCGGGCTTGTTTTTCCAAAATTTCTTCCAACCAACCAGATCACGAAGTATGACATTTTCTTTACATCATATAAAATTTATTTAATTGAGTACTTACAGTAGTCGTCACTGCCAGGAGATTGCAAAGACACATTGCAACCGATTCTGTCACCAAACAGTGGTAGTATTTTTTTTTGTCGATGTTTAAAAAAATATTTTCCATCAAAAATTCAATCTATTGATATGACAATGGATTAAGGTTCAAGTGTTACCATACTTTTTTTAATAACGATTTTTTGTCGATTTATATTAAGAATGGCAGGTCTGAATTTCAAAATTATTTTATAAATTCCGTACTTTATCCACAATTAATGCAATAAATTTATTTCAGGGAGGTTACCCCAATTCTTATACATTCACTAAGGCAATTGCAGAACAAATTGTTCAGAAATATGGAACAGGACTTCCAATTTGTATAGTAAGACCTTCTATAGGTTAGAAATTAGTATATTTAATAAATCAATGACACTTTTATCAATTTCTTTGCACATTTACTGGCGTATTTTTTTTGTATAATTGTAATTATTATTTTCTTCTTTCAAGTAACTGCGGCATATAAAGAACCATATCCAGGATGGATTGATAATTTAATGGGACCCACAAGTAAAGTATTCTTTATACATAATATATATTATATTAAAAAATATGTATTTGGTATCAAAGAAAACGAATTTTTTTGTTCATTGCAATACGCAAACATTCGATTTTTTTCCCTGAAAAAAATAAATACGCTTCAGCCCCCAGAACATGCCTTGGGGCTAGATGAGTGAAAACATCTATATTTGATCGATAATAATGTTTTTTAACACTTTATTGTACATAACTTATTTGCCACTACAAATGGCTGACTTATTGCCTAGTGGCTCTTCCAGACAATCTGTTACAAATATGGGTGATATGGGAGTGGTACATGTACAAAAAAAGAAAACCTATATAAAACTATAAACATATAACATTTATACACAAAAAAGTAAAAATTAATATAAATATGTACACCAATGACAATTAAACAAATCTTAGATGAAACCTGATACAACACTATGGGAGGAAAGGGAAAAAAGGAGAGGAGATTTGTCTAACTAAAGGAATAGGAAAATGAATGGGAAGTATTTTGGTTAAGAAATAGAAAGTAGGAGCGCGCGTTAATCTAATTTTGTATTTTGTAAAAAAAACATAGATCATATTTTTTTACTTTTTTTTAATATCTCAATATAGACAAAGCAGGAATATATATGTATAGAAAAAGTGGAAAATCACGTCCCTACAGGACTTACGACCTGTCATCGGTTGGTTTACGTGTTCACTTTAAGAGCTTACGTAAAGTAAACTGAGCTCACGTAAACCAGCCGTTGACTGGTCATAGGCCCTGTAGGTTCCTGATTTACCGATTTCTCTCGCTTCGTTTCTATATTAAAAAAAATGTCAAAAAATATGATCGTTGTATTTATTTTTGTTTCTCCCAGAATATTTATTTTATTTATTACAAAATCCAGTACAATATAAACATTAACAGTACAATATACATCCAGTAGAATAGATAGTACAAAATATAAAATTATCAATCAAATTTGGATGTTTCCACTCATCTAGCCCTAAGGAATGTTCTTGGGGCTGAAGTTCACCTATTTTTTTCTCCTGTTTTTTTAATGTTTATCTACTTTCTTTAATTTGTTTAGCTCTCCCACAAGATTGTCCCTACATTATATTAGGAGCAGTCTCTGATAAAAAATATTATCTATAAAACATTATATTTGATTAAATCATAATATGATGATAAAAATAATACTAATAAAATACTTTTATTGCTTTATACAACGTGGCGGACTTATTTCCCGCAGGCAATCTTTACCAGTCAACCACCATATGATAGTTGTGATATATTATTTTAGGATTGACACAAGAGATATATCGCGGTACAAGCAGAAGTATGTTTGGAAATAGAAATGTTGTAATGGACCTGATACCAATTGATGTTGTTGTCAATACGTGCATAACCGCAGCTTGGCACTCAACACACAAGTAAATATTTTATAACATTTTTTAACCAATATTATTATTTTAATGTTGACAGTCCACGTAAAGATTTCATAGATAGGTATATCAATACACATCATGCTATCGATTGTTTTTTTTATTTTACACTTCCTCATACTGCGTGTTTGGCCATTTATTTTTTTATTTTTATGTAGCTTCTTGGGCAACTAACAGGTACTATGTCAAATAATCATTTAACACACACCCAATAACAAGACCTAAAAAAGAAACCTAACCTAACCTAACCAACTGAGCCACGGAGACCGCCATTTATCTCAAACTAGTGTTTCCAGTACGGAGAAACAAGATTTTTTGCATGGGAAATGAATTTAAATCAATTTCTCAGGTGCTGGAGATCGAACTCAAGGCGACAGCACAGAAACCAATCGGTTTAGCACTATGCCATGACGGTCAATATTCACTCAATTACCCATACACTTATCTTGTTTTAACTTCGTCAACTCTCATCTTTGATAATCATATTTATATGGACGTATCAGCTGATTATAGGCCGATATCACTCCACTGTTATTAAACTTGTATACGAACTTAGTCAGACGTAAATCATTCTTAAAACATTACTCATAAACCAATTATGATAATTTGTGTTACTGTTTTCAGACCCACGGATCTCGTCATATACAACTGTACGTCAGGATCTCTAAATCCGTTGACATATAATAGTTTTATAAATTTGGTAATGAAACATGCACGTTCGAGTCCCACAAACCATGTGAAGGTATACCCAAACATCAGTATAACAAACAGTCGATTAATCAATGGATTCTGGACAATGGTCGTATACTATATACCCTTCTTAGTCTTCGATGTCATCATGAAGGCCAAAGGCAAAAACCCTATGTAAGTTTGAATCGTTATATTCTTATACATAATATCATGAAGCAGTAGATAAACATTTATCTAATAGAAGAAAACAATACAAATAAATAACATTATTCTATTATGAAACACTTTGTGAAGACACTGAAAATCATAAATGTTTTTTTTGGAAGGAATATAATTTAATATCTTCTTTTATTTTTCATAGTCGGAATTACATTTTGGAATAATTTCCTTTGCAAAACGTTAAGAAACTTTGAGACGCTAACTAAAGAACATAATACATACAATTTTTCAAGAATAATAACTTTTCTAAATTTGCAGATCAAATCATAGAAAATAATCACAGTTTCGATAGAAGTATCGGATCCATATTTTATAGGCTAGAGATTTACACGACTCAACCATAGAACATGTCTTTTTATCCGTGCTAAAAAATAAGCATAGACAATGCAGATAAATTAAGTTATAAAAATAGTTACTAGCTATAAATGCACTAAATTGCTACATGAAAACCAACTTAAAGGGGAAAAAATTGGCATCTTATTACATTTAAAGCTTTATCAAAATCATTTTTTCTTTGTGATCTACTATAAACATAATCGAATCGACAGTGATTCATCCATTGTAATGTATCTGACCATAAAATTGATGTTATCTCCCGGTAACTTAATTCACATTAAAGTGTGCGTGGGGGAAGAATAAAATAGTTTTAAATTGTTTTACTTTATTCACCTAGGCAAACCTTATTTAAAAAAAAACTTTCCTTCATTCTTTACTTTCTTTAAAAAAAACGCTCTTTACGAGGCTATATCTGATATTTTAGAGATAGAGAAATGTACAATAATGATAAATTGAACAAGAAATATAATCAACCTACATATTATCAACAACGACATGACATGTAATGAAATTATCGATCGTTATGTCGGTGTTCATATTTCTATATAAATCACAGAAAAACACCTATAGATTTTTTATATACCTTCAAACACATTGGCGCCAAATTAATAAAACATAGACAACGCCCAAAAATCTTTTGTAAAAGTAGGCAATTTTGGCGGGAAAACGCAATTCCCGCCAATTCTGTTCGTAGAAATAGTGCTACCGTATTTTATATATACACAAAATGGGGCATAGATTAAATAATTTAAAAACATTGGAAATCAGGAAAATAATAAATACTAAAGTGACAATATTATAACTAATCAAATTTTAACAAGTAGTCTGTTAATCAATGCGTTCCCGATATAAAAATTGACCCCTCCACCTTTACTACTTCCCTCAACCCCTCTACTTCATCAGTTTTACCAACCGTAACATACCATCGAATATAAAACAAATTAAAGTAGTGGTTATAAAAAAGACACTTGTGTTTAAAAAATCGTGTTTTTTGACATTGTGAATAATTCACTATTTTTAAAAAAAACTTAACTACAATTTTTTTTTCAGAATGATTAAAATAATGAAACAAGTAAATACGATGTACAAAGTTACTGAATTCTTTGTTCGGAACGAATTCAAATTTAAAATTTTAAATATGGTCTCGTTAATGAAAGCTTTGAGAGATACTTCGGAGGATGGAGAATTCTATTGTGACGTAAGCAATATCGACTGGAATTCGTACATGAAAAACTATATCTTGGGAATCAGAAAATTTCTTCTAAAAGATCCAATTGACACGATGCCATCTGCCAAGCGAAAATTACAAATGTTAGTAAAAATAATTAATTATATTCGGCATATCACAAGCGAAATTTGTCTATGACAAGTCGTAAATCTTGTAAATGTCCAAGTGCGTTATTCCTTTACAATACTTTTTTTTGACAAATTTTAAATCTCAACAAAGACGAAGTAATTCCCCGAAAAGTAAAATAAAATGAATTTGGAATACTACGGGAGAACCAGGAACTCAGGACAACTACGGGCTTTACGACTTGTCATCGGCTGGTTTATCACTTTCAATCCAATTTTGAAAGTTCTATATATTTTAATAAACTGATCGTTTGAAATAAGCTGAAAAAAACGCCATCTATGAAGTAACGAAGAAACCTTTTGTCATTCAATCTATTGAGAAATTGCTTTTTTTGTATATAAACAATGAAAACATCAGCCCCTATACATGAGGTCACAGTGTTCTCACTCAGCTGTCACCCCTGAACTGCGCCAGAAATATTATTTCATTTTTGGCTTGTATAGGTACCTACCTACTTGTACCAATGTGTATGTAAATCGAATATTTTGTTAAAAGTTGCATATACGCAAAAATTGGAAAAAATAGTGTGCGTATATGCTACTTTTGAAAAATCGTTTAAAATACATTAAAATTCTCTGATATGATTTGTTTTTTTTTTCAGATTGTACTGGTCTCAAAAAATTCTTCAGATTTTAGTAGCATATTTTATTTTCTTATTTATTATTTCGAATATATTTTAAAATATATTCTATAAAGCAATTGTGTATGAACTTCAACTATCTTTCGGGGGGTTTCCACCAACCAGGTGTCTGTAAATGTATGACGAAATTTCTTACAATATTCCGCAGAAAATGAAGAAATAAAAACACGTTTACATATATTGTAACTTAGTTTAAAAATAGCTATTTTTTAACCTTTGCAACCTGTTATCTGCTGTGATGTTCTTACGTAGAAAAATATTAGCCTTTCAACTATGACGTTTCTACTATAAGTATGAGTCTGGCGGTCATAGGGTCTATAAGATTATTATAAGATTATTTTATTTATTAGCGGTTCAAAAAAGCATTTACATAAAAACGAACAAAAACATATTATAACATAAACACATCATTTTAAACAAACAGAAATATTTTTCATTGTGCAAAGTCTAAAAAGAAAAAAAAATATACAAAACAATAAAGCAAGAATAAACAGAAATAAACAGAATATCTATAAAGTGAAAATGAAAAATGTTTCCTTTTATAGAAATCTAAATACTTAGGCTGTGTTTCTCGAACAAAGATTAAAGTAAAAGTATAGTTAAAATACTTTGATTTCAAAAAAATGTTCAAAACTTTTGGTGTTTCATTGAAATCTAATGCCGTCAAACGACGCATTTTTGAACAATTTCATGAAATCAATATATTTAAACTATACTATTACCGTTACTTTTGTTGAAATAACCCTGCCTTAGTGCAAATAACAAATTATATTAAAGGATCAAAAATATTATTACAATAATATTTTCAAATGGGTTTCATAATAATTTCAAATGGGTCGATGGCAGAGCGGTTAGCGCATTGGGTTAGTAATCCAGCTGTCGCGAGTTCAAATCCTGCCTCGACAGATTTCGTTCACCTATATCACAATCATTTATGCTTATTTTAGCGAACGTAGGGAGATGTATATGTATATATGTAACTCGCGACCACTGGATTACTAGCCTAGCGCGCTAACCGCTCTGCCATTGACCCATCTAATACGATTATGATTATTTGTTAAATAATAACCAGTGATTAATAATTACATAGGGAAACATCTCTCTTACATCATGTATGAAGTGATGTAATGTATCCACTGGAAGTAACCATGGTATGGTATTCATATATTCATGTAGTGACATCACCGATAAAGATAGCATCCAAAGTTGTGAAAAACTTTTAAGTGTCGCGATAGGGGGCAAACTAGTATCTGTCCTTTTCTCAGTTCCTACTCATCCCTCCAAAATTTTCCCTTAGCCCGGGGCGAATGTAAAACTTTAAAGGTTAAAGTTCGCCAGGCTGTGATGGCGCGGCACCCCACACTATGATGAACAAATATTGTATAATCCGTCCGACCCTACCATATAAATCGACCTTCTCTCACAAGTGCACCCCAGTGCTACAGTGATGAGCTAACACCTCCAACCTCTCTCGGTCTTATAACAGCATTTAAGGAGACTCTCTACTCCCACATTTGCAAGGGAATACTTTTTGTTGGCCTACGTGAAAATAGTGTCTTAAAGCCCTTACATACCACACTAAATTACCTTCTAATGTATGAAACACCAAAAAATATTGTATATTATCACCTAATATGTGATATAAAATATTTTTTCGTGAAGAAATAGTAAAATTTAGAGGTTTTTTATAGCAGGAATAGTAATTAAACTATTATAATAATAAAACCTCAGCCGGTAGATTTTCATATTCTCTTTCGATTGAAGTAAATATCTACTTCATATGCCTTGTAGTTTTTTAGTTACATACAATAAAAATAAAGAAGAGTTTTACTAAAACTAATTTTACAAGAAAAGTATTAAACAAATTCATATTTCAAAAAAAAACTCATACAATAGAATAAAGAAGTAAAATTAAACTGATTTTTTATTTCAAAGACGTATCTTTTCGGGGTAGGTACTAGGGAAAAGTTTATCAAAATACATCTACTATATAGCCTACTATAGCCTCACAACCGAAAATCTAATCTATATAGGAGCTTTGTCTCGGGAGTACTCTGGACTCAGAAATCCAGCAAACTGAGCCATCAAAGCCGGTTTAATACACCAAAATAATAAGTATCGAGTCTACCGCCAAATGGCAATTTCTTCCAATTCACCAGTTTTTACAGTCCAGGAGAAGCAAGATTTATGTGAGAAAATCTTTAATCAACGAACCTGGCGTATACAGTAAATTGTTGACAAATACTTCATATTTGGGGATGAAAACACTACGTTATTTGAAGAAATCGCCATTTTGCAACAAATTTAACACTTATAAGATGCAAAGAAATATTAAAATTACAATAGGTTTACTTAAATCTATTTGTTTTTTGTTTTTGTGCAAAATAGAATTTGTTAAAATATCAGTAATAAATGTCAAATATCAATATGAGCCTTTAATTGTGTGAAACACAGAAAACTTTTTCAAATACATACATAAGTGCATTATATCAATTTAATTAATATACTACGAAATCTTTCTAAAAGTATAGTTAGTAAAAGTTAAATATATTATTTTATTTAATAAAAAGAAGACTGATTTTACTCGTCACTAGCCAAATGTCTTAATCCCATATTTCTAGCGCCTACGAATCTTCTTATTTAATCTTTAAATTCACCCTCAGGCTTCTCATCTCAACTGCATTACACTTTGGAAATTGCTTTGGTGAGAATTTTTCAGACAGATCTTCACTTACCACGCAAATTATCAGGGCGTCCGCTTTTTTCGCTAATTAAATTCCTCAGATATACATGAGATGTACATATGTACATGTCTAAGCAATTTATATTTTCCTCCGTACAACTATGATTGATATTAAGTTGCAGGTATAATTGTAATATGGGAAATAATCAATACGAATTGTTTTTGATATCATAAGTGCAGAAAAATCTAGTATAATCGTTGTAAGGAATAAATTAAATTGCAATTTACATACCATAGAAATCATAAGAGTACATAATAATCTAAAACCTTAAGCAAACCTAATGCCTTAAACAAATTGAATAGAAAATGTATACCTAAAGACTTAATGCATTTGGTAAGTTTTATTTAAAACGGACCATTGAAGTAAATCACCAAAAATCTCGCCGTTCGCTGAAATTATAGAAAAAGGTGCGCCATAGTATTGAGAAGTCTCGAAAGAAATGCTATGGATAATCTAAAAAATCGAGAAATAAAATTCTCCAATATTTTTTTATACAAGACCACTAGTGATAGTCATTATATTTATTTGCATAATTACACATAATTTGTAGACTGGTGAGTTTATCGCCAGACGGCAATTTCTTCCAACCATTCAGATTTGATGTAAATATACAATATAATGTGTACTTTGGAAATAATGTTTTGACATAAAAAATAAAAAAATATATAAGATACTAAAGATACCAGAATTTTAGCAAAAAAAAAACAAAAAAAATAATATATAACCTAACAGTTCATAGCAATGAGAAGAAAAAGAAAGTAAAAGGATAAAGAAAGGAAGAAGCAATCAGGTATTAACAGTTAGATGTTTTGCATTCGCCTTTTTTGAATATGTTTATTAAGATAGCCGACGTAATATCAGGACTTTTCCTATTGTACTTCAAATGAAGAACTTAAAAATTCAGTAGTACGAATTGGAATAGATATCAAAGTACGTTCAGCAAATCGGAATGGAAGCATATTTCATTTAATTTTTATGTTATTATTTGTCTATTTATTTATGTTATTATTAATTAAAACGTCAAATTAAAGCTATAATTATAATTCTACATTTTTTGTTAATTTGTCGATTTCGAGATAAATTGATATAGTTCTCGTAGGACGAAATAGTTTTCGACAAAATAATCAAAAATGCACATAGAGACAAAATCATTTTTTTTATTCTTTTAATGAATATTATATATATTTCATGAAAACAATCAGGTTTACGTATACATTAAGAGCAATATTAATTTTTTTGTATATGCATATGTTAACGTCACACATAAAACGTATTTTAAAAATAACTACGCATAAAATAATAGAATATAGATTATGTATATATTATTTTCAATATAAAAACTTCTTGCTTTGTCACTGAATCCCATTTAGCATCCTTGACAACATTATTGTCCCAACGTCGAGACAAAAACTTAATAATAAATCTCTTTAAAAGCTTTTGACAATTCATGTACATTGTCCGCATAATGGCCAAAATATTTTTCAAAAAAACGAGCCATTGTTTTATTTGCATCTAATTTTGTACGTGTTATTATACTTTGTATAATATGTACATGTAAAATTCTTTTTATTGAGAGTACTTACTTCCTATATCTCTTACAATCATACGATCTCGACTAATATCCTCATTTCTTGTTATATCACACATCGTTTTACCAGACTTCTTCTTCTTCTTCTTTTGGTGTCATGTCAGGTCCCCCCAACGTTGACTATCACCCGAGAGAAAGCGTCCTTGTTCTGGGCAGCCCTAAACAGCTCTCCAACACTTTTTATGCCAGTCCAGTCGCGAATATTGCTTAGCCAGGAAATTTGTCTCCTTCCAACACCTCTTTGACCCTCTATCTTGCCCATAAGGATCAGGTGGAACAATTCATATTTTTCTCGTCTAAGCATATACATACATACATACATACCATCACGCCATGTCCCTTACGGGGTAGGCAGAGAGAACCGAACGCCATATCTTTCTATCCTGGCACACATTCATAGCCTCGTCAACATTCATGCATCGTCTCATACATGTTCGTCTATTGTACATGCTTCTAACATTTCCGTCTTTCAGAATATCGTTCACATGGTCGTGCCATCCCTTTCTTGGGCGGCCCCGGCCTCTCAATCCATTCCTATCCGCATTGTATATTTTCTTCGTCAGGCGTTCCTCATTCATTCTACCCATGTGGCCAAACCATCTCAGTGTGTTCACTTTCATTCTATTAATGATATCTTTCTTCATCTTACATTCTTTCCTTATGTTCTCATTTCTTACCCTGTCATACATCGTTCTATTGCAGATTCTTCTTAGCGATCTCATTTCTACAGCATTTATTCTGCTTTCGTGCGACTTCTGCCATGTCCAGGTTTCACTTGCATACGTCAATGTTGGCACTAAGATAGCGTTATGAATGGCAACTTTGGCAGCCTTTGATATGTTGCGATCATTCATAACTGGTCTCAGTGCTCCATTCACTCTGTTTCCTGCCATAACTCTTCTTTCGATATCCTTATCAGGTCGTCCATTCCGTTGAAACATGCTTCCCAGATATACATACTCGTCGACTTGCTCGAGCCATTCATTCTCTACTCTTATTTTACACGCTGTTCTGCTTTCACTCTTTTCAAAGACCATTACCTTTGATTTGCTGGCATTCATTCTCAGACCGTTCTCTATGCATCCCTCATATACCATGCTTACAAGATACTGTAACTCTTCCATACTTTCAGCTAACAGTACTTTGTCATCTGCATACATCAAATCTAAGCACATTACCCAAATACAATACCTTTCTGATTTTGATATTGGCTTTCATCATTCTACTTTCTACTTTCATTGTCTTCCATTTCCCAATGTCCATGTCTCACTATCGAAAATTGTAGTCGGTACGACTGTACAATTGTGCTCCTCAAGCGAATTAATGAAATTACGACGTTTCATGGACTGCCTAAGTTTGAGGTTCATTTTAAGTGATGGTTTCGGTATTAGGTACCTATGTTGTTTAGAAATTGGCTATACGAGTTTTCACCAACATCGACCTTAGCAGTTGGTAACATAGTTTAAGAATCTACAGTACTTATTATTAAAAATATTATTTTTTACAAAAATACACACCATCATTCGCGCCACACATTTTTTTTTGCAAAAAACATTTTGAAACAGATGTACGTACGCATAAAATGAAATATTAATGTTATATTTGGATTTTATAGCATGTATCATGAAATAGCCTTTTAAAAGTATATTAATAAAATAAAATACAACTCTCTAAAAGCATTTAGCATATTGAACAAGTGCTTCCGTGCAAAATATCACCGGGTGTAGGTATAAATGTAGCCTTTTTGAAATTAATCTCAACACACATTTTCCACTCGCCATTAAAATTCTACCAAAGTTTCCTTTTTCCCGTCCAATTTTGGTAAAGCTCGAGACACTCAACAGTCGAAAATTCATAATCCAAAATCCATAGTCAGTTCATAAACATAATCATAGCCAATAAACGTTTTGTGTGAATATTAAAAAATCTATTGGATAGTTAGAATAAGTGTAAATAAATAAGGATGTATAAAATAAAAACTATTTTTTTAGTAAAAATCTAACTCAGCTAAAAAAATATAACTATGCAAATGAAAAACAGTGAATATAGATTTTTTAATTAGAATTTTAGTTAATTACTATTCCAAAACCATAGAATCGTAATATTATGATATTAGATATATGAAAATTGTTTAATGATTAATATTGAATAACTTAAGATATTTGAAAATAAATATAAATCGGGGTCATTGATGTTTTCCTTTGAGGTATATTTCTATTTATACATTACATCCTAATTTATACATAACATATTTCATCCGGCTCTCGCTACCAAAAACAGTATATTTGTGTTCGTAAAAGGAAATATGAAAAAAAACAGTAGGTACATAAAAAATGACACATGTCACTACGGTGGCATTAGGCATTAAATAAGGTGAAATGGAAATAACAAAAATTCTTTCACAACCATCCGTTCTGAATATGGGAACAAAATGGGTCGGTGGCAGAGCGGTTAGCGCGCTGGGCTAGTAATCCAGTGGTCGCGAGTTCGAATCTTGCCTTGACCGATTTCGTTCACCTAAGCACAAGCATTTATTTACTTATTTTAGGGAACGTAGGAAGATGTATATGTACTTGTATTTTTATTAAAAAAAAAATTTAAAAAAATATTATCAAGTTAAAGTTAAGAACTACAAATACAGTAAACCTCTATTGAATAGATCAACTGCGAAAATAGAATTTCATTTGAAAAATCAATATTAATTATGTATACGGCATGCTTGTGAATGTGAAAACCAGCTGTACATTGCACCGACACTCTCGTGAATGCGAAAATACAACATTTTCTCCTTGTTTTTTTCTTTTTATATATAAACAAACCGCTGTAGCAGTTGTATAAAGCTCATCATCAAAATTATAACTCATTTTTACCTTAAAATATAAAAAAGATAGAAATTATTAATGCGAAAGCGCCGACAGCTTGTGTAGTGTATACTAATTTTGATAGCTCGATGGCGCTCTCGTGAGTGTGATGAAAATTTTACAATGCTCCAAATGGAGCCGGTCCATATGGAACGACGCCGAATGACACGATCGTGAATGGGCTGCTTAAGACCGCAGTGCACGATTTTACCTCAAATAATAATAATTAATTCAAAATACGACTATGATGATACTTCCTACCAAAAATAAAACTACGATGCTGCTCAGAAATGGAAATATGCAGGACACGCAGCCAGAAGCCCGGGCGATAAGTGGACAAAGACAGTGCGGAATAGGAAACCATGTTCGACAAAGAGAGATGTGGAGCGACCACAGCTAAGATGGAGGGAAGGATGATATCAAACGATAATGCTGAGATGACCTGAATGCAGACTACATAGGACAGGACGACATGGAGGCAAACAATGGAGGATGCATTCGTCCAGGAGTGGGCGGAAATAGGATGAGGAAGAAAAAAATTCTACCTCATAATGACAATGATCAAATTCATATTTTTTATTATTCACATACATATCCTAAAATACACACGTAACATACAAACATAAAGAAAAAAAATAATCTTTAGATATATCACTTATTTACTGCTTCTGCTCTAGCAAAGATCATCATTATAATATACCAAAAACGGTTAAGGCTTTAAAAAATAAACATTTAAAGAGTAAAAAACTTGCGGTAATTCCTATGAACTGCAAACTGTGTATTTTATTAAGTGGTTTATCCCACTAAGACGGTTTCAACGAAAAATATTAAAATTACATTTCTTTCCGTGGCCGTAGATAATTATTTTCAAACTAAATGTTAATTTTCTCGCAGACCCGACCCGCTAAAACAATCCTGTTATATTTCTATTGGGACTTGAAAACTTTCACAATACAATTTACTTTCCCTAATCGCGAAAAGAATCGATTCTCAGAATTCTCGGAACAATATTACACTTTAACAAAGGCGTCTTACGTAAAAATATTTCAAATCCTAATAAATCAATTACACAAAGAACATTGTATTTAGTCCCTTTTTAAATAATGTTTTTGTACTTATCCTAAGGGTCGCATGAATGACAATTTATTTGAAATTGGAGGTGTTCAAAAACATTTGAAAAATTTATCCGCAAGCAAGTGACAAAAGGCGGTTTCATTGTTATTATACAATTTCTTCAAACCAACCCAAGAAACGACCACATCAATGAGGAAAAAGACAAAGAACGAATATCATAGCTCATGAATAATAATATGAGATTAGATATCGGACTGCTGATTCAAAGGTCCCGGGCTCGATTCCCGGTGGAGACACAGCATTTAACTGTGTTTTAATCTGGATCTGTGAGACGATAGATCTCGTAATTCTCCAGAATGTGGCAAATTGTTATTGGGTGCGTGTTAAATCAATACCTGTTAGTTGCCCTAGAAGTTATTAAAAACGAAATAAATATAATGTATTTTATTTTTAAGAAAAAATTAAAGATGGAATATATATCCCTAAACACCTGATCCCAACTTCCTCTCCTTGTCCTTTCCCAAACCTTTTATTTGCTATGTTGTGTTTTTTTTTAATTTTTAGTTTAGTGTAAAATATATTTTCTTTGTTTCATTCATTTGTTGATGTACATATATAAATTTGTTCTACTTTGTAATCTGGTTGGTTGTAAGAAAATGCCTTTTGGCAATAAGCCTGCCAGTGTGCATAACATTTGTTTATATTATGTACTAAAAGATAAATAAATTAACAATATATGTTTTTTTTTTCAAAAAAATTCCAGATTCTATAACATTTTTTATGATAAATTTATGTGTATAACTGCTTATATTTCCAAAGTTTTTAAAAATATCGAAAAAATCCAAAACACCCCAACTAGATAAATTAATTTTCTATAAAAAAAATTAACATTATAGAAGTAGATCTCAAACTTTTTTCAACAATTTTGATAAAAATTGAATTTAGTGACGACATCGTTTCATATAATTTGTAAAGCAGTAAACACTACACAATATCTCACTCTATAGTTTGATATCTACTAAATCTACAAACATACATCATGCTGTTTTCATATTCTGGGTAGGAGAAACAGACTGACGTCCATATTTTCCTATCCTGACATCTACACCTACATGTTTTATATAGAAATAAAATATTTTAAAATATTTATTAATTACTATTTGATGCATGTATTCTCCCAGTGCTAACTTACGGAATGGAAACATCGGTCCTAACAAAACGAATAATGCACAAGCTGTTAGTGACATATAGAGCTATGGAGAGAAAGTTGCTGGGTATTTCAATAAGGGACAGAATTCAGAATGTCATGATAAGAGAAAGAACCAAAGTAGCCGATGTAGCGGAAAGGGTCGCTGGCCTTAAGTGGAGCTGGGCTGGGCATATTGCCAGATGTCAGGATTCACGATGGACCAAAAAGATCATAGAATGGCGACCGAGGGAGATGGATGCAGTGTGCCCAAGACAGGGAGTTGTGGAGGATCAAGGGGGAGGCCTTTGTCCAAGAATGGAAAAAAAACAGGCTAAAGAAGAAGATTTATTAATTTGTTTTTAAGTGTTTATAGTTTGGTACGTATTCTTCAATTATGCATAGGTACTATCGCCATCGACAGTTGGATCTCATGTGTTACGTGCAACAAGTTTTAACAAAATACTTCTGAATTCTTAATAGTGTCGTTAAATGTTTTATTATGGTTGAAAGATAGGACACTGGATCCGATACTAGGTGAAGTTAGAATATTCATGGGTTTAGTTCAGGGTCGATCGTACCGGACAAGTATGATTATCGCATACTAAAAGGTGAAGAGTTGAAGTGGCTCACCTAACCTCGCCTAGCAAATATCGATCCGAACCAAATGGAAGCTGAACACTGAGCACGTCTATACGGATTTAATTTCACCACATAAACGTATATTTTTATACATTAGGTCGTCTCCGTTTGCTTTTAATCGGTCGTATTAATAGACTTTTAACAGGTTTATCAGAGAGATCGGATTCAATCAAAATAAAATACTTTTAACAATATTATCAAAATTTATCTTAGTAGGTACTTCTGAAATTACATAACCAAACACATACATGAATTCATCTTGCCTAACCAAACTTAACCTAACCTTACCTAACCTAACCTACAAGCGAGGTATCTTTAAGAATAATAATAAAAAACCTTGCCTATAATCTAACAGAACCTGACCTTAGCCAAATTTTTCAAAAACTGCAGGATCTAATAATTTTTGTCTTTATTTAACATCTTATTGGACTATTTTTGATAATCAAGCAAAATAGTTACAAAAATATCCGTAGAAAAATATAACAAATTTCTTCAGAGCTTCTATGACAAGTAAAATATATTATTTATAAACCATTTATAACTTATAGCGAAAACAATCATTCGTACCATCACTGCACGGCATTAATCCCACAATGTGAGATATCCAGCGATAGGTGTGCGGGACGTGACAAAACTAAAAAACACAAAAACACGACACACGCATATATCCCCACACATCAGTCTCGTCGCACCTAAAAATCCAATATTCATAATGGGTGGTGAACCTCATTGCTTTTTTTTTTCAAAAAAATGAATATGTCCTTGTTATACAAGTACATATACATCTTTCTACGTTCCCTAAAATAAGCAAATAAATGCTTGTGCTATAGGTGAACGAAATCGGTCGAGGCAGGATTCGAACTCGCGATCACTGGATTACTAACCCAGCGCGCTAACTGCTCTGCCATCGACCCATCTAAACATATTTAAACTGTTATCTTAATAACAATAATAGTAACAAACACTTTCTTGCACCCTGCACAAGTGGCGAGTTTATTGCCATATGGCATTTTCTTCCAACCAACCAGTGTTTCCAGCCCAGAGAAGCAATATTAGCGTGAGAAATTAATTTTAATAAATGTCTCCTCTGCGGGGAATCGAACCCAGGACGCCCGCACAGAAACCAAACGGCTTACCAACTGTGCCACGGCGATCGGCGATCTTGTATTTTCGATTACGGGACATCCGAAACCGATGATGATAATTAAAGAAAATAATGAAAGCACTATTCTACGCCGGGGCTCACAGCGAAGGTTCATATTAATTATGTAAAGATTGTTGTTATAAATATCAAATAAACAAATTAATTAATTCCAAATAAACAATGTGTAGAACATTATAATAGAGAATGGTATTTTCATCTCGCGGAATTTGTACTGGCAAATAAAGTAAACTGAACTGTTGATACTTGTTGTTACACGAGAACAAGGTGTTTGTAATTTGGGGAAAATCACTAGTTTACACAATATATGTGTTGAATTTAAATTACCCATTACATCACCGGAGACATAATATAAAATTATAATTACAAATTTATATGCACAGCGAGAGACGGAGTAAATTTTAATATTTATCCAGTGTGGCGAAATAATATGTGCATGACAAAATTAAAAATCCTCTTCATACGCTGACATGTGTATGAAATAATTCTTGACGGGGAAAATTTGCATATGTCGTGGAAAATGTACAGACACTTTTATTTACCTGAAGGCACTTTTAATTCACTGCTATGAAATAGTGGAGAGTTATATTTCACCATTTTTAAACGTAATTTTAATGAGAACATCAAGTTCATATTTCTCACTGTGATTCAAATACTTTACGATTGCATATAAAATCAAACCAAAGATTTCCATATAATATACTAGATGGAGTACTCCGTGCAATGTGCAATGAGTGAGTCGTGTTTAATCGCGCGTTTGATTTCTTAGTTGGCAACATATTGCAGTTTTCCAATGCAGTTTTCCATAAATTTAAACACTCCCTAGATAACTGTTCTCTATATCTTGAAAGATTTGATTAGAAATAATGATGTGGTATATATATCAAATTGAAAAATAGGTTCGTCGGCAGCAGTCTCCCCCTTAAAAATATTAAGCCTTTCCACTGCTTATAGCAAAATGGCCTAAATTATAGAATAATTCTCAAGACCGTTCTCCAAATGTGTCATCTCAAGACCATCTTGAGATCATGCTCGAAAATCCGTATTAAAAGAAAAATACGTAGGTACGCCGCGCCGTCTCATTCGAGAAAGCATACTCGAAAAAATGTGGATGCAGCTCTATAAATAAGTACTTTTTCTCATGAATGGCAATAATTTCAGCGTTATAATGTTGGTAGCAATGAGTTGGAATAGGTATCTATTTAAAGATATTTTGAAAATTCGTTGTCTTGGTAATCTTCGAAAGTGTAGAGAAATTTATGCATCATAATATTATGATACCTGATAAAATAGTGAAAATGTCGACCATTTTATTCGAAAGAGGAAATGAAATACTTCTTCGATTATCTATCATATAGCATATTATGTGAATATGTGTGCCTACAGTTAATAGATCCAGGAAAGGCACCCATTTCAAAATATGATACAACATGCATAGAATAACAACATGATATTTAGTTACTGGATGTACCGGAAATTTTATGAAATCTTACAAAATTTAATTCACATGATTAGTTTATGAATGATTGTACATTAATTACTCCCAAAAGGTTCTAAATCAGATTCTCGATCCATTTTAGTATCGCTAACAATGTAAACGTCAAAATAGTAATTAATGCGAAATTCGTCCGTGTCTATATGCGTCTCTTTTTCGTGTTAAGCGCGGTCTCCTTCTCTCTCATCGAGACCGTTCTCAAGACAGCGGGATAGCTGTCTCGAAGCAATTTCAACTCTTCCATACATTTCGAGACCGGTCTTGAGATCAATCTCAGTGACTTTTGTTTCTTTAATATCATATTGGTTGAAAACGTGTTCTCAAGACCAGTCTCAAGCAGGAGAACGAATCTATAATTCGGGCCTATATCTCACTACCTTATTAACAGTCACCTCTACAAGATACATGTAAGGGATGTTCTTGTGGAGAGGAAGTCGAGACCCTGGACCATGTGTTTTTTGAACGTCCAATCCAAAAAATACGATTTGTACTATATACTTACTTAATACTCCACTACCAATCGATATTCCACATCTTCTATCATTAAATTCCTTGCATTTTTATTTACATATAGCAAAATTTCTTCACCAAAATAATTTAATAACATTTTTATACTGGCAGAAATCATCCTAATATTTGGGTGGAATTCCATATAAGCTAAAAAATATATCTCAAATATAAATTAGCTGTCATAGTTAGGAGACGTGAGATGTTTATAGCCCCACAAATTTGGATGAAAAACACCGTAAAATACTCGAAAATATGAGTGAATTGTGAAATGACTTGTAACCAGAAAATTGTGATAGAATTTAATATCTTGTCATAGGATTTTTTTATTTATTTATTTCAAGGTAATAGGATTTTACATTTTTTTGTGTAAGTCAAATCACAATTCGTTCACCCTAGATACCCTGATATATTTTCTTATTTGATATCTTAAAATTGAGCCACGAAGGCTTAGCCACAAAACTAAAAACTGAGCCACATAAATTTTTGGGATTCTTGTTAAGCAAAAATTCATTTATAACGTGGTAATGAGAAGAATTTTCTTGAACAAAATTTCGGCGCGCGTATCCTTATTTACAATCTAATTGCCTTTTGGGCTTTTTGAAATTTTAAACAAGGCCATATTGTTTGTTTACAAAACTTCTATCATTTCTGCGAATATAATATATTATATTTATAAATATTTGTCAAAGAAGAACGTCCCACGCAAAAACGAAATCGCTAAAGGCAATAAACGTCGTGTTTATTGTTATTTTATGTTCTTCCAAGAAAATAAAAACAACAGAAATTCCATTACAGTGTGAAGCAATAGATGAACTGGCTTTCCTTGCCATGATATTAAAATTACATTGTTTGAATTATGATACCATCATATAAAAAAAATATTTATCATAGCTTTTGTTCGTTCGATGGTTTTACAGAGAACGCAGAATTTTTAAAATATTTTTTTCGAGAAAAATCGGAGAATTTTTTTAGTCTTCCGGTATTTTATTTTCATCTTCCTTTAACAAGAGCGTAATGAAATAAAACATGGCGAAGGATGTGCATAATTATTCAAAAAAGATTTACCTTTATGCCAGAATGGAATTACTAATAAAAGCGTCATCAAAGTAAAAATACGAGATTTTTAACATTTCAGATTTTAGAGAGATATGAACTTGTAAATTTTAAGAGTATTTTTATTACAGATTATCATGGTGAGACTTTCTGAAATTTTTGCCATAATGTATCTGTTTGTATAAGGCAGCCCGTAAATAATCAATCTGGATCGTGTATATTATTTGTAGCCAAGCGGAGTTAATAAAGTAGTCCATCCTGACTTAAGAGGACATATAGCATTAAATCTAGTGACTGAAAACATGATATATTTATTTATTTATCTTATGGTCACAAAAGTTAGTATATCAAAACAATATCTCGCACTGTAGTGCCCGTCAAAAGTTAAAAAATAAAATCTAAGTTTTCTAGATAATTGGCCGCTGATATATTAAAACCGTCTAATGGACTATGAAGTTACGCGTTAGTAAAGGTAACTATCGCGTGCGTTAAAAAAGGTTCATACGTGATTTAAACTATCGGAAACCCAAAATTGGTTGATTTTTCGCATTTTAAGAACAAACCTTACTTGAAATGAAGAAACTATATCGGTCATTCACTATGATTTTATGCACTCTTTAAACATATATCTTATATATTTATTTCTCTACGACACATATGTAGTTATGGAGTAATTTTAAGAAATGCTGTAAAAAAGGTTTTTTTAAATATTTTTTTAGGAAAATATAGGCTGAATTTTAAAATTTTGTGACGAAATTTCTCTAGAGAAATGTTGAAAACACGTATTTTAAGAATTTACTTTGAAATGGCGGTATTAAGGTTTATATTCCCCCTTAAATGATTCGATTCCTTTCGATTGTTTATTATATGTATTAAGGAAAGACCACAGCTTCTATAGTTATATTACAAAATATATGAATATTATATACCTAAGTGCATGATGGAGAAGCCACAAGTGGAATCCACGAATTTATCAAAAGGTAGCAAAGAGAAATGAATATGAAAATAACAACATGTAAAAAAAATATAAAAATGGAATATACCTATTAAAGGGAAAAAAAAGTAGATGTAAAGGTAGCAGCATCAAAGAAGATGGAACAGGAAAGAAGCAAATTGGAAAGGAAATCTAAGTCGGCAACATGACTCACAATTTATTATGCTATGAATTTTGAAGGGTTCATACTGACAGACATTAATTACTGAAAGTTTTGTTACGATACTACCAAACAAATCCAAATTATTGAATACACCAATGTATGATGCATAATTATTTAAAGGAGCATTCATGCCGACATTTAAATGACAATGGCTAGCAGCAAATAAGTTAGCAGCAATCTAGTGTCACGTTGAGGTACCTACTCTATAAGTTATCAAACCGAGTTGCTCAGGGGAGTCAATCAAATTAGACATAATATCACACATCAACCTGAAAACGAATATAAGTTTTCAAATTTTGAATATAAGTTTTATTAAAAATGAGTAAGAGTCAATTCAATTTTGGAGGAAGTCAGCCCAGCACTTTTCAAACTATTAAACTAAATGAAAATTAGGTTAATTTTTAAAATCATCGCCCAGATTGTTTTGGTAAAATTATTCAAACATGAAAGATAAAACTTAAATAAAGGGAATAGTTATATGACATTTTATTAACTGTTCAATCTTGGATATAAACAGGTTGCTATGACGCTTTTCGTTATATAAATATCTAATAACAAGTACAAATAATATAACTCTTTGTCGAGGGAATTTGTGCAACAAACTGCAGCTGGCACTTGTACACAGAGACAATTGCAGGAGGATTTCAATGCAAAGCTCACTGGAGCGAAACATCAAAGCTCAAATAACTAAAACCATAATAAACGACAAAACCTACCTTCTGGGGAATGGAAATACACTACAAATTAAATCCGTTATATATGCAGACTTTATGAATGATTCATAAAGCATATTGAAAAAGCTTACAATCCGTGTTTTGTACATTGGCTCCATTGAAGCAAAACTAATATTAAAAGGGAGATATCTTCTTTTCACTTTGTATTGCTTATCAGGCAACTAACAGGAATAACATCCAAACATCTTGAACGAGCTTCCGGTTGCGCAGAGCGCAAATTTCTGTCTTTTTGCTTCGTTAGTTTACGTGCATATCGCCCGCCTTCTCGGCTAAAAGTTCAAGATATTTGGCTACAGCTCTAATATGTCAAATGTTGTTAAACACATATCAAACAACAAGGTGCCACATTCAGGAGACTTATGATATTTATCTTCTCACAAACCTAAACTGAAGATACGATTAAAAAATTGTGTTTCCACCTCGAATCGAACTCTAACCATCTGAGATACGAGGGCCGATTATATATTTTATTTCAATCAAAATAACAATCAATTTTAGCAATAGACGAACATGTATGAAACGATGCATGAATATGGACGAGGCGAGGGATGCGTGGTAGGATAAAAAATGTGGCGTTCGGTTCTCTCTGCCTACCCCGCAAGGGACATGGCGTGATGGTATGTATGTAATTTTAATTAAAATTTTATTTATTTTTTATATATATTATAAACAAACATAATACACTCGGGTAGACTTATTAACATTAGGCAATTTCTTCCAACCACGCAGATTACAAATTATTACCAAATTTTATATGTACATCAACCAAAGAATGAAAGCGAAAAAAAATAAAGAAAATATACATTACAGTAAGATAAATATTAAAATAATCGAAACATCATAGCAAAAAAAAGGATAAGGAAAGATCAAGGGGAGGAAACCGGGATCAGTTGTTAAGGGATAAACATTCCATCATTAGTTTTTTCTTGAAAATACAAAGTGAATTAGATTACGCAATATCCATACATAGACTAGATTATATATACATAGATTATTCTATAGTGCTGATTGTATGTACTTCGAACGACGAGCTGAAAAATTATGTGTTATACACAGGGATGGATAGTGTCGTACGTTCAGCAGATCGGAGTAGAAATCCATGATTGGTTAAATAAGTATTGGTTTATTTCAAATAATTAAAAAAAAATTTATTGAAAATTGGTTAAATAATTTTTATCTATTTATAAACAGGTAGGTACTCTATTTTTTTTATTAAAATAATCTAATTAAAGTATGTATAAGTCTCCAGAATGTGGTAACTTGTTCTTGGTTGGGTATTGAAATTACATAATACCTATTACCCATAATACCCAAAAAACGACTGTACTAAAAGGAATTATTTTGCAAGATGTCAAATGAATTCATCTTCTTCTTCTGGTTTTAGGCCTGTATTTTCAGTCGCAGACTGCTTCTTGTGATCTGGATGTCCAGCTGTCACTCCCATCTTTTTGCTGGTCTCCCCTTTGCTCTGCAACCCTTCGGGACTCCCTTGGAGACAATTTTGGGTAGTCGATTGTCTCCCATTCTCTCGACATGGTCTCATGGTCTATTGACGCCTTCGCCCCAGCGGATGATGTCGTCTACATCGCATCTCCTCCTTATATCCTCGTTCCGGACTCTATCCACGAGTATTACGCCCACTATGAAACGTAATACTCGTTTTACTTTCTGTGAGCATATGATTGTTTTTCCAGACAGTGTCCCTGATGCTGCCAGCTATAATGACTGCTTTATCGGTTTGTTCTTTAACCTCGTCATATAGATCATTATCATTTAATATATACATATATCTTTTTTTAAATCCAAAAATCATTTCGCGTATGCGCAGAACAAATTAAAAGAATTTCGTCACAGTAGCAAATGCGGCATAGGAGTGCAACAAAGAAATAGATACAACAATCCATAATTAAGGATTTCATAACTTTATTTGCATTTTTAAAGTATTTTTATAGATTCATAATAGACACATTTTGATTCATATATTAAATTTATAGGTTTTGGTTCAATATCAAGTTCTAATGAACTTTTAATTTTCAAAATTAACATGCATTTTGCCACATACACGTGTGCGCATCAGCATACTGATATCATATTGAATTCTGTTATAATATCAACACAATTCCATTCTAATCTGAACACGTCAAAGGGAAATTCTCCACGGATCGTATGTCTGAATAAAATGTTTTATTTATGGAATAGTATTTCAGAATTATTCAATTATTCTATACGAGATCGCTGTATACTCAATATAAGACACAATAATCAGCTTTTAATAGACTTCATGAATAATAATAATATACATAAAACGCAAAAATCACGTTTTAATGAATAAAAATATAAAGCAATAATCAAGTCTTTGTAGACTTGTAAAGGAGAATAAAAAATTATTATCAGGGAGGGCAAGTCTCGTCAAGCACGGAATCAAAACCATCCATGTTTACCCATATCATGGATATAATTATTTCCATGATATGGGTAAACAGGCATGGTTTGGATTGCGCCTGTTGACCAGACTTACCCCCAGGGTTTCATAGTTTTGACAAACAACGTATTATAATAATGATATTATCAAATTTTGATCAATTTAATTTTACGAATAAAATATTATAATCTGGTTTAATATACACTTAATAATAACGAACAAAAGTCAATAATGAGTAAAAATATTTCTCTACATAGAATGTCTTTTATATAATACATTACAGAATATACCTTTGTTTCGTAGAGTAAATCAAGACTTAACTATCGGCGCTCTTGAAACAATCATTTATTGCACTAATATGAACCAAATTCTATGATGAATCATTTATATTATCAAAAATGATAATTTGGCTAATGACACACAAGCATACAAAATGCATATTCACATCATAGAATACCTCATAAGGTAGAAGTAAGAAAACTGAACGCGATATACTTATGTCCTTGCAGACACCCATCACTTCAAATACCTTCATTTTATCATACACATTATTTCGACTTCTAACTTATTTATCCTGCATGCAATGAATCAATGATGTAGAATCAATATATTGTTGGTCGATGGTTTCTTCTCATTTATTTGTTTTGTCACAGATTCATCTTTATTTTTTTCAGTGTGACTACACAAACGTAGCGATTTTTACGATCATTCTTTCTTCAATATCAAAGTTCTTCTTCTTCTTCGGCCTGTTTTTATCCATACTTGGACATAGGCCTCCCCTTTGATCCTCCACAACTCCCTGTCTTGGGCACACTGCATCCATCTCCCTCCGGCACATATTTTGATGTCATCAGACCACCTTGCCTGGGATCTGCCGACATCTCTTTGGCTTGTTCTCGGTCGCCATTCTACGATCTTTTTGGTCCATCGTGAATCCTGGCATCTGGCAATATGCCCAGCCCAGCTCCACTTAAGGCCAGCGACCTTTTTCGCTACATCGGCTACTTCGGTTCCTTTGTCTTATCATGACATTCTGAATTCTGTCCCTTATTGAAATACCCAGCAACTTTCTCCCCATAGCTCTTTGTGTCACTAACAGTTTGTGCATGCATTATTCATTTTGTTAGGACCGATGTTTCCATTCCATAAGTAAGCACTGGGAGAATACATGCATCAAATAGCTTATTTTTCAAATAATGGGAGTATTCACGAGATTTCAGAATGTATGATAATTTTCCAAAAGCTGCCCAGGCTAGGCCACGTCTTTTCTCTAATTCTGCCTCTTGATTTTCTTTGGCAAGCATCACGGTATGGCCTAGATATATATATTTGTCAAGTTTTTCAATTTTCAATATCAAAGATACATAATCGTTATAGGTTTCTGCCTACCCCAAATAAACAAACTGATGGTGAACATTTTTGTTAACATGGCTAGGTAGGGGATTCCAGCTATTTATTTATTTACTAGTAACTTCTTGTACACATAATTTGTACACTAGCGGCTTTATTGCAAACGGAAATTTCTTCCAACCAACCAGAGTTAACGTTAATAGCCATTAGGATCTGGATCCATTATACTCTTCCGAAGAAACGCACTATTTAGTGTTGGGGAGGGTTTGTAATCCGCTCCGGATAGTATTTATTCGTATCTTAAAAAAACCCAGGTTTTAAGAAGGTGTATACACGGAATTTGGAAGATCATTCCACAACAAGGCTGCTGTTTGTATAAAAGAGTTTGAAAGCGACTGGTTCGCTTATGTTGAAAGTTTACTGTAAACGGGTGTTGAGATTGATTAAAATGTGATAAATGCAAGAGGAACCAGCGGGCCTATTCCGGTTCTTTTATCGCAGCAATATACACAAGTTTTTACGCTACATGTGTTTCAGATCGTTATTCTATTTTCCGCGGACACTAACCCGCGTAAACTTCCGCGCATTATGTCGAGAAAACCTCCGTTCGCCGTTCGTAACACGGTATTCTGATTGGAGCGAAATACGTATGACATTCGACAGGTGAATTTATCCGCAATGTTTTATGCGGCTTATCGAGGTGGTGTTAAGTTTTGTGAAAAAACATAAAGCGATGCATACACACATTCGTTCGATTCACAGATTATAGTTATAAATTATAGCTCCTGATACGTAACTTTCACTTAACATTCTGTGATACGTAAAGATTTGCGGAACTTATCGCAAAATATAACACATGAACGGGAATAAGGTCCAAAGAACGGGAATAATCAGGGATGCAAGTTCTTCTGAGCATCTCCTGTGGTAGTACATATGTATAGAATAAACTTAGAATAGCGACCTTTCGTCTGTGGTCTGGTGATTGAAATCCGTCAGTTAACGATGGATCTTCAATCAGGCGTACAGTACGCCTTTGTACAGTATCGATGTATTCAGTGGGCATTAGGGGACACCACGCCAGAGGTGACCGACATATTCAATAATTGGGCGTATTTAAATAACTTTTATTTACAATTTATATAAGAAAAATGTTTATGTGAACATATCTGTAACGTCTTGAGTCTCAAAATATATTATTATGTTTGGTTTCCATAGATAAGGATATATTTTCTTAATTTAACATCTTAATCCGTTTTATGGTACACAGGTATGTATTCAGTTTATCCAAGGAGAGATATCAGAGCAGAGCCGAGTAGGTACCTGAAAGGTATAATGGAAGACCCAAATAGTAAAAGAGGCATGTCCAACCTTTTATAATGGAATAAAAATCCTTTTTCCGTCTATCGGACCTATTTAATAGGTTTCACTAACAACCCTCTTAACCATAAATTAATAATTCACTATTCTTGTACACATAAGAGGATGTCATTAATTCGTGCCGTAAAATATACTGACAAATTTTATAATAATATACCTACTATCAATATTACCATACTGAGTTCTAGTAATCATCAACTTACAAGTTAATAACAATGTTGTTTTTTTTTTCAATTTTAGGAGGATAAATATATTTACTTAGAAATAATAATTCCTGTGGACCCGTTGGATTCCAGACCTTGCAGCTACGAGGAGCAATTGAAGAGCTCTCAAAGCTTTTTGTCAAAAATACGCAGCACTGTTTTCTTCCTTTTCAGTGAACGGCGAACCTGTTGTTTCCTTATAATCAGAACTCTTTCGCACTTAATGCAGCGTAACTTTTTTTCAGACAAAATCCTTTGCATCCGAATATTAATAATAATAATAATGAACACTTCCTTGCACCCTGCGCAAGGGACGAGTTTATTGCCTTATGGCAATTTCTTCCAACTTCCAACTAACAGTGTTTCCAGCCCAGAGTAGCATTGAAATAAATTTAAATAAATTTCTCCTTTGCTGGGAATCGAACCCAGGACGCCCGCACAGAAACCGAACGGCTTACCAACTGTATCACGGCGGTCGGCTTATGATTGCATATAATATATATATACGTAAACATTGGATTTTTTCCCTGTTGGAAGTCGATGATATTTTTTGACAAATCAATATTTGATACATTCAGTGTTACATTTCATATAATAATTTAACAGACAGTTAGAAGTCTCCGCTGTTAGGAATATTATAGTAAAACCAGAAAATCAAAACATTGGATTGATAATAAGGAACTGAAAAGCATTTGTTATATTCATTTATAATTTTTTTTTCTTTTTTTATATAATTCTGTTTTTTAATGTAATCTGTTTTTGTATGTATCGTGTTTCAATACTGTTTTATTTTAAATTACCAGGTCTACTTTATTTATATGCAGATGCGTAAAGGGCTATCAAGCCGTAAATCGTTATAAATAAATAATTGGTGAACGTTACGTAAGTAAACCACCCGTACATTATACATACATACCATCACGCCATATCCCTTACGGGGTAAGCAGAGAGAACCGAGCGCCATACTCCTCTTGTCAAAAAAATATCCCTTGTATTCTTTTAAGACAAATATCTATTCCATGAACTATTCAAAACTTTAGTGTTTCGGTTGAAGTTAGTGTATTATTTAATGTGCCGAATTCGCATGAGACTTCAAAAACCCGCCTTTGTATATTTGATTGTTCATAAATATAATGAATAAATAAATAATGTAAACGTCTTAATACTGCGTTAGATGCATGATTAAGAAGAGGAAGTCACTTAATGGAAGTACACGATGAGTTTCCGCTCATAGTTGTCATGGCAACATATATATACTTTAGTGTCTAATAATTTTGTATGTGAGGTGTTGAGCTTTCTAACTTTAAGCACTTATGTAGGTATGTGGTTTACTCTTGACTGTATTAATGTTACACAAAAAGAAATATTTAACACTTTCTTACACCCTGTGCAAGTGGAAAGTGGAATTTCTTCCAGCTGTAGGGTTAACCATGACACGATCAGTCAATAAATCAATACGTATTAATCAGGGTTTAAAGCCAAAAAGAATTTCTATACTTTTCACTTTGAAAAGTAAACTCATAATTTTATTGTTCCAAAATCTTTCATTAGATTTTAATTACATGCCAAATAAATAAACAATAATAAATATAGGTACTACTAAATGCGAATCATCCTTAAAGACATCTATGGATCAATAAATTAAGTTTTATTAAGCAATATATTTTTTTTTGTTATTTTTGTTTTCTTTTTATTATTTATCTTGGTGTTATGTATATTTTCTTTGTTCTTTTGTAGCTTTGATTTTTTGTTGATGTAAATGTATAATTCTGTCACTTTGTAATCTGGTTGGTTGGAAGAAAGTGCCTAATGGCAATAAGCCCGCCAGTGTTCATTATATTATGTACAAAAAGTTAAATAAATAAATAAAATATTGTGTATATAATATTATAATCTTCAACTAAAAGTTTCCTTAAATATTTATTTATTTATTTATTTTTTCACACCTTTATCACAAAGACTATTATGAAGATTAATGCTGTCCAACTAGGCTACCCTGTTCTAGAGCTAGCAGTTTACAATTTTACCAAGCCAAATATTTGACATTTTGGTTTTATATAGTTATGTATTTTGTCTTTTCCAAAAAAATATTAGAACGAGCACCAGACATCACAACACAACAAATAACAATATTACATAGTTACTAATATCTTAAACACAAAAGTATAAACCGATACAGTAAATTTTGATATTATTATCCAACTGTCGATTTGTTCAGGAGAACTTTGTTCTCTTAACATATCGACAATGTTCCAAGCCAGGATACGCGAGAATTGTATGCAGAGGTCTACTTTTTTCACGGCTTTTCCAACTTTGAAGTCAAAAAACACCAACTTAGAGGCTTCGCAGCATATATGTTCCATACACGGATTTACTCAGAATTCGGAGTAGAACATTTCGTGTGTCTGTGTGTGTGTCTGTGTGTGTGTGTGTGTGTGTGTGTGTGTGTGTGTGTGTGTGTGTGTGTGTGTGTGTGTGTGTGTGTGTGTGTGTGTGTGTGTGTGTGTGTGTGTCTGTGTGTGTGTCTGTGTGTGTGTGTGTCCGTCCCCCCCTTATAACTTTTGATTCGCTCAATTTACAGAGCCCAAATTTTTAGAATATATAAACAGTTATAGGACTACAAAACTTTTATACTAAGAATTTTGAATTTTTGTTTTAGTCAGGGGTTATCAACTATTGAAATTTCGGTTTATTTTTCCATATATCTCAGAAACCATAAAAGCTAGAATGCTGAAAATTGGTATTAACATAGTAAAATACAAAATCTCAAATAAGTTTTTTCAAAAAATTTCCAGGGTTTCTCAAACATTTTTTATTAAGAAAAATATTTTTTTTTATGATAAATATATGAGTTTAACTTCCTATATTTCCATTTTTTTTTTAAATATCGAAAAAAGCCGAAACACCACAACTAGACAATTTAATTTTCTATCAAAATATAACAATTGTATTAGCACATCTCAAATTTTGTTTAACAATTTTTATAAAAATTGAATTTACTGACGACATTGCTTCATACAATTTGTATCGTAGTAGCCTACACACAATATATAAGAAGACTTGATTGTTTGAAACTAATCTCCAAACATACATACATTCCATCATGCTGTTTTCATATTTTGGGTAGGATCAAAGGACTGACCTCCATACTATCCCATATTGACATACATACCTAGGTACATGTGTTGTGTAGAAAACCAAATATCTTAAAATATTAAATAATTTGTATTTATGGGTTTATAGTTTGGTACTTATTCTTCAACTATACATACTATCGCTATCGACAGTTGGATCTCATGTGTTACATGCAACTAGTTCTAATATTATTTCCACCATGCACACCCGTTGTTGTCATTATAGAGATGTCTCTTATTCTCAACTATATTTCTTTTTACAATTCTAAAATATTGAATAATTTACAGTAAATTAATACAATTAATTGAAAATCTTAATCTTATCTTTATTGACTCCATGACTAGTCCTGCTGAACGGCATATTCAGTCAAGATATGCAAATATATAAATATTGCGTTTGATGTCAGTACATGGAAGAAGCGAATTTACCAATTAAGAAAGCGCTGTAGAGCTTCACTCTTCACTCTGTTTATATTAGTAGGTACGAAAGGTGCGTTTTTTAAAGCTGAAAAGGCCTTTTAAAGGCAAAATGGCCGTCATAATAATAGGAATAAAATTAAAATTTATATTTATTTTTTTCTTTAATAATTATTATTTTTAAATTTATTAGTTATCTGCTTGAAAATAGTTGGCCGTTTCTTCGGTAACGAACCCATATAACACGTCGACATACTAAACTAGTTATACTTTAATTATACCATATCTGCCGCCATAACTCATGATCATTTATTTTACTAAATTCCATTATCGTAAGAAATTCACAAATTTATAGTGTTAATCAAATGAAGGCGTAATAGGTAATACTAATCTATCCATGAATACTACTATCTGTCTTTTAAACATAACATTCTAAATATATTATCTACGTAGGTATTGTTATCATTTTTCTTCTATCTATGTAGGTACATAATTATAAAGATTATTCATTTATTTTTATAGGTATAAACACAATGTAAAATGGATAGCTTATATATTACTGTCAGTCAATTTGATAAATAAAGTAAATCTTCATTTATCATAGGCATTGTAAAATAAAAACATTATGATAAAAAACAACAATAATAATTATATAGAAATATGGATGGTGCAGAGTCCTGGTGCATGACACCCAAGGACCAACAAAGACTGCTAACATTTGAAAACAGGATATTGCGTAAAATATTAGGCCCAAGACCAGGAATTGCGGCAGGTACCTGGAGACCACGAAGCAATGAGGAAATTCGTGCATTGACAGGACAACCTTTAATCACCAGCGAAATAAGGTCCAGAAGATAAGCCTGGTTCAGAAGATTACCCTGGTTGTCAGATATGGGGAAGAAAGAGCCACAAAACGTAACCTGCAAAATAACCCTGGGAAGACCAAGACAGAGATTGATGGACAATGTTACCCGAGATCTGAACGTGCTGACGTGGTGATGACTGGGAGTCCACTGCAGGTGACAGGAAGGCTTGGAAAGCTATTGTTCAGGAGGCTAAAGCTCTACCGGAGTTGTGTGGCCATCAGAAATACTTAGAGATGTAAACAAAAAGAAATCCCTTAACGCAACGCCTGTTTGTGAGTATAACAAGAATGATTTATTAAAGTTATTTTATAAACCTACAGATATTCTTTATAACTAATTCTTTATTGCAGTTTTATTGTGATCAAAAAGAACTATTAAATAAATCAAAAATGTTATAAAAATATTACACTTACTGTAGTCTAAATAAACAGTGGAATTAAGTTATAAACGTTTTTTTTTATTTTTAATGGTTATTAAAAATTTTAATGGAATTCCATCAAGAACTTACGATCAAAAAATGAAATCTAAATAACTTTATTTTCATTGTTTAATGCTTTAATTTGATTGTATTCTATAGAAGGTAGTTGAAATGCATTTGTACCTACGAGAGAGCTCGCAATGACAAACTGTTTTTACAGTTCAATGTGAGAAAAATATGTTCTTATGTATAAAATTAAATAAATATATAAAATTACTGACTATAAGGTGAATATTAAAGATTTTTTTTTAAGCATAGTTATTGTACATACCAAGCCGTTTAAAGTACGGAACATCATCAAACAATTACTGTAGTCATTTCAATTAGCCCTGAACAATTGAACCAGTCTATTTTACTTGGGAGAGGCATTATGTAACATCATTTATTTCTTCCGCATCTTAGGCTAATTCTAGACATTTTCTTTTCCTTCCTCGTTTGAAGTATAGTATGACGACGTCTTATATATAGATTATTAAAAGGTATACACATTTCAAAAAAAAACTTTCCGAAATTCTTTCAATTTGGCACAATACACAAGTCAGATATGTGACTTATTTCAAGTCAAGTTTGAATGAATCGTTAGGTACAATTGGGTTTTGCAATAATTCATCCTTTACCTTCAATAGCACGCTGTCGCATTTTAAGTGAAGGAAAAAAACATACATCAGAACGCGTTTATGGAAAAGAGGCAATGATCTCAAAGTATCATTTTCACTACTTCAATTTTCTCAGTGTGGATCCTGAATAGGGTTGCAAAGTTTTTTCCAGTTTATTCAATATTTTTTTGTATATTATTTTAAGTACATCATACAAGTCAACAATACAATCATGGATAATTAAAAAAGGCATAATCTACTGCGGAAATGACTCAATACACAATAGTGATAAGATGAAAATTATTAATGTTAATTATACTGCGAATTAATTTTCGACACCTCGGAACAGTCTCAGTCTAGTGAGGTGGGATATATAGGTACATACAAAAGAAAAATGCAATCGCGATTTCATGGTTTAACGAATCCAGGCCCACAAGCACAGGCGACCAGAGTACCAGTCAGAATAGAATAGGTGAGCCACGCGGACTTGCGACCATGTGTGCGGGCTTAAGGGCACCACTCACTCACTCAAGATGTATATACATTATACACGTATTTATATATTATTTTCTATATAATGTATAAACTTATCACCTATTAGAACAATCGGGAAGGGATCGGTATGAGGCATGTGGAGAACCTGTACTGCATCGCACCCGACAAAGAGTTATTCCCGATAGATCGTCAATTTCATGAGAACCCGAAAAGAAACACGAAGAAAAATATTTGGTCATAAGCCTAATCATCAGAGTTCCGTAATTGTTTTTTTTTAATCTACGTCTTTTTAATGTGAGTTTGTGACAGAGTGGTCCATTTGCTAAACTAGTGATTAATAGACACAATTCAAAATTAGAATAATAGGATAGAAGCGGGTCGCAATTCATTATTAATTAAATGAGAAACCTCCATTGTAATGATGACATCAACCTGAAACTACGTCAAAAGATGATCAAATACTACGTATGGTCGGTACTGCTCTATAGCGTTGAGGCATAGACTGTTATGTACATATGTACAAATAATATATTTTAATAATATGTAGGATCTTTTTATTATGAGAATGGCAACACTCACTCTCTCTCTCTTTCTCTTGTAAGACGCCATCGTGAAAAGTTTAATAAATATGTCCCCGCAAATAAGTGTTTCATTTTAATATAATAATACCTTCAAGGTTGGTAACATAAACCGCATGGAAGCGTTCAAAATGTGGACATGGTGAGCAACGTTGAAGTCTTGCGTAGATCTAATACTGTGCTGTGTAACAGATCAGTTACTCAACGACTGTATATTATCTCTCATACAAATTTTACACAACGCTTGCACGACAAATTTCATCTATCACAAAACAAATTTGATTTTGATATGCATGTTTATATTGTCATATCTTGAAATAATATGACGAAACATTTTTATAAATTATTTTATTCTCGATAGTTGTGCATTTTAGGAGCGAAAAATGTCAAAAAATTAACTCTTTTTTAATATCTAAAATGGTGTTCACATGGGTATTCTAATGATTAAATTATTCGTATTCCTATTTTAAAATGTGAAAAACATATGAAAATATTAACTACGACAAATGTTAAAATTAGAATGGCGGGTGGCGTCTGGGGGGCTCTGCGCATGCGCGGGACGTGTCGGATACAACGTTGTCGAATTAATTTATGCTGTTAGTGTATTGCAACTACACAGTCGTTATACAGCGTTTATTAGTAAGAGTTTTAAATAATTGCTACATGGGCTTTACACAGTGTATAACTTAAACACTGGTAAACGGGCGTGCAGTCGATTTTTATTATTAAGACTACAAGTACCTTTCATTTAGTTTTTAATGTGTTCTGATTTAAAAAAAACGTGTTGTATTATTATGCGTGAATTTTGGACAGATTCAATTATGCGATTCCGATAGAAAGTGTCAAAACTATATTCTGAATTGAAATAGAAACAGCTGTGTTGTTTATTTAATCTTCTTCTTTTATGCCTGTTTTATGGTGCATTTTCAGCCTCCTGTGATGTGGACTGCCAACTATCTCATCATCTTTTTAGTGGGCGTCCTCCTGGTCGACACCCCTCTGGTACGTTGTCTCGGGCTATCTTTGGGATCCTATCTTCGGACATGCGGCTGACGTGTTCGTTCCAGTACCTTCTTCTTTGGCGCCCCCGTCTTACGATGTCCTCAGCTTCGCAGATTCTTCGGATCTCTGTATTTCTAACTCTATCACGAAGACTTTTGCCAGCTATGCATCGCAGTATTTTCATTTCATTGGTGCGCAGAAGTTGTTTGGTACGGATCGTATCAGCTCTAGATTCAATGGCGTATGTTAGGATAGGTCTGACGCATCCTTTGTAGATCCTCATTTTGTCCTTGGTGCTCATTTGTGTGTTCTTCCATATAGTTTCCCTCAGACCGCCCGACGTTTTTTTAATCAAATATAATTATTTAATCGTATTATTTCACTATTATATCAAATACATATATGTTTCTATTCCCGAACGTCCCGCCCCTATCCAGACTTGATAAATACCATTTCAGACACCACATGTTTTCACGTAAGCAATTTTGGCGTCGTTCCAACTTCTCTACTATTACCTTCATACAATACCTATCTTCAAGAGTCTGAAAAGCTCGGGAAAAATAACGTAATACGTTCGTTATCCGGCTCTTCTCGTCAAAACAAATCACAAAAGAATATCATTTTTGTACTATTGTATAGTTTTTACAATGCATTCTTAAACAAATTATAAAATGTAAAATATATCTTTTTATAATTTGCTATGTAACGGAATTCCTCGTTATTCTTACCTCATATACCTAATTAATGTCATGTTTATATACTATGCCATTCAATACTAAAGGCGTATTGCCGTATGCAAATAAATAATTAAGACTGTCTCAGCTGAAAGTTAAATTACATTAATAATATATACAATAATTCTCATAGGCTTGCGTATATAGTGTATGCGACTATAAATATGTAACAATCTATGCAGTTTACTCCTGTCCCATACACAACTTTAATCATTATTGGGACAGTACATATTTAAAAAAACAGTACTTACTGTCCTATTGGTACTTTACTTTCAAAATGAATAAAAAAAACGAAGTAAAAAAAGAGTTTTAAACAGTGGAACATAATACGTATCTACCTACATTATATATTGTATTATTTTGAATTGCCTCTCGGATAACTTACACGTGCTAAGACAAATATTTATTTAACGCGCACCCAATAACAAGTTATATTATAATGATGTAGTATTGTATACCTTAAATTAATTTTTCAAAATGAAAACATTAAATAGTAGATCTTAGTACTTAAGTATGTACATTCTATGATGAAATTGTAAATACACCGATATTAATGCATATGAGATCAATTAAGCTTATAGCAAAACTACGTGATAGTGACGTTATATAATATATGTAATAAGTCTTGAGAGTAACTTGGTTAAGTTTGAAATTACCCGAAGCCGAATGACTATTGTAAGACTTCGTCACATACGATGGTCTCTCTCTGTCGCGCCGAACTAATTAGAATGAGCGCGAATAGGACAAAATGTGATGCGGCCAGTTTGAATGAATTTTGTTTTGTTTTCGTTAATCAAAAAAGGCACTTTATTGTACTAAATCATATTCAACCAATGTGAATTATTATTCTCTCTTAAGTGCTCCTTCGTGTTGAACTTTTAAATCGCTTTACTCAAAAAGCATAATAGCTTGCGCTGAAGTTACTTAACGTTTATATAGGCTTATTTTGTATGAAAATTAACAATAACTAACCAAATTATTGAATTTGCATTAATCAAATATTCTCCAAACGTTCTTCAAATATAATTCACGATAAAATCCTTGTTCCGTAAAATTTTATCTTTCATTAATATTCATTGTGGATGGAATGACATTGACCGCAGCTCACTCAAACTTGCCGATAACCAAAACCTTGTAAATAATTGTGAATTGAGGGTGGTTGAAGTTTTGAACATTTGCGGGGTTTCGCTTCAGTCTACAATATAGTTGACAGCCAATCTCAAGTCGCAGATAATGCTCCTGAATTAATGACCTCTTAACCTTCAACAACATCGACCCTAATTAGGAAATCTGAGATTTAATAAATTCAATCCCTTTCACAATAATGAAATGGCTATAGATCAATTCGGAAATAATACTGTAATTATACGCCTCCGTAAAGTCTTTCGAATAATATTTTTATTGAGAAACGTTCAGAGGATAGTTAGAAGATTTTATATATACATGGTCTTGATAATGTCCTCGTAGTACGAAATAGCTAAAGAGGACATTCCATAAAAATGTATTATCAAAACTAATTACTTATTCCTGTAACATGATCACATTCTTTCTTTTTCTTCCCCCTGAGCGCTTTTGTCCCGTTTCTATCGGGGTACGCATTGACCATGATCCTGGAATTGGCGATTCTGGTTATTACATTTAAGTGACTGCCATCTGACCTTCGTATCCCATTGTAACCCTTCGTATCATAATCACATTGTTTTACTTAAATTTATTTGAGTCTCAGGACTTGTTAAAAGCTAGCAAAATTATGAGTAATGATGTGTAAAAATGCTGCATCAAATTCTATCGATACTGAGCAATGTTTAAACTTGAGGCTAAGTTATATTTTATTGCAGTGGACTGTAAGTGTGTTCATAACCTTTAGTCTTTCCATAATTCTTCTTCTTCCTTGGCACAGTAAAAATGTATAATTCCAATTATAAAATTACTTAAATAACTATAAATTATGATTATCCATTATCCTTCCCTTTCCCCCACATACACTCACCATCTTACAATGACTACCCAACATTAATAATGTATAATAATTTAAATATGTGAAACTTTATAATTGGCTATTTATTTTGTATTCTCATTTGAAATTAAGTATTATAAATGTATAGCTGTTAAGTTTCCAAACAAATGAAAAATAAAAATAAAATAAAATAAATAAAGTGAATTTCATTGAAAATGGTGCTACTTTAAAGGATATGGTCTATGATAACTAATTCAGTTTCTTAAAGTGCCATTAAAACCACGAAAATATAGAAATTACTCATAATTTATACAAATTAGCTTACCAAAACTAACTCCAAAGTACGCCCATTTTAGTTCATTTTCCGATTGAATGAAAATATGTGATATAAACAAATATCGAAAAATTGCGGCTAAATCTGAACCAACGTCTCGATCTCTTGTCTAGAAAAATTACGCTCAGATACGTAATACATGTGTACAAAATGTTCGTATTATACTAACCAATTTTATGAATCTCTGTGTTCGAAAAGATAGGTACAACGCAGCAAAAAAATACAGAAAATTTTGTTAAATAACAACTAGATTTCTCATTATTTTCTCGAGATTTCTTAGGAGACGACCCAGAGTCGTAGATCATGGCGACTGATGATTAGGAGGGATGAACTGGGATAGAGGGGCAGGAAATGATGATGATGACAACAAGATTTCTCATTCATTGAACGCCTAGATTTATGCAAACTGTATAACGAAATATATGAAACGTGATTATGAAGAATTTTGTTGACCTAAATTTTACGTATTACAAAAGTAACGATATTTGAATTTTTCATCACGTCCCCCCAGTCACATTGACGTCACCCAATTTTGGCTTCATAAAATAAATAGAATTTAGCGGTAGACAGGAACTGAAAAGCGAATATTTTTTATTTATCACGGGGACCCTCATTCATAACTTCCTCTGAGGTAAATATCATATTTGTGCTATTCATTTGTCAGAGAAAATTTTTCCTGTACACATGGCTTCTAAAAGTAAAAAACAGAGAGCAACTCATATAAAATAAATAGAATTGGCCCAAAATGTTTTTTTTTATTTTTCAATAAAACATAATACATACATATTATAAAATACTTTGAATTTCAGTAGGTACAATATTTTTTTCCATTTCTCAAAAGGCATAAAATGCTTGTGCTGCGAAAAAATCTAATCATTAGAAGATATAAGTCGGCTTACGTGGCTCAGTTGGTTAGGTATCTGACTGCTGATCCAAAGGTCCCGGATTCGATTCCCGGTGGACATACTGTTTTTAATTGTGTTTTCAGTCTGGATCTGTGAGACGATAAATATTGTAAGTCTCCAGAATGTGGGAACTTATTATTGGATGCGTGTTAAATTAATATTTGACATAGTACCTGTTAATTGCCCAGGAAGCAATATTAAATTTAAAAATTTCAATAAAGAAAAATATAATCATTTGAAGATGTATTTGGGCGTTTTCTGGCCAATATTCAACTTCCAAAGTACCAATATATTTTATATTGGTGAGCTATGTTCCAGCGTTCTAAGTTTGATTTCAAGTAGAGGAGAAATTTATTTACATTTTACTGAAATTATGAAAAAAATACTTTTATAATTTATTTTCATAATTCTTGTTGATGATTGAGTACCTACTATCATGAAGTGACAATTCCAAACATTGAAAAAATTATTTACATTTATTTCTCACTTAGCTATTGCTTATTTGGACTGTAAACTCTGGTTGACATGAAGAAATAGACATTAAATAATTACCTCTCCACTATCACAGGATGTAAGATAATGTTAAATAAATTAATTATTTTAAGACGTAAAACCTCGATTCGTGAGCAAGTATTTTTTTAAGAGTTATTTGATGATAAAATATAAATGAAAATTTCTTTGTTCTAAACTACATAAATGATATTTTAATTAATTATATAAAAATGTATTTCAGTCTTCAACACTAAATCTATAGAAATATTGAAAAAAATGCCTTTATTTGAAAAACATTCAATTAACATGAAGAGTTACAAATTATTAGACCGCCGCGCAGCTCCGTGGCAAAATATATTCATATCTCGTTGAGATTTTAGCACTTCAGTATTGATATTAAGTATTAGGCAGAAAACTGCCATTATTGACTGGTTTAGAAACGCCGTTGTACCAAAAGCGAGGGGATTATTTGGTTGGATAATAATAATAATATGAAGGGTTGATACTTTGGTGAAACAATCCAGCCCCCACCTAAAAAAACGGCGGCGTATTGTACAGAATCTCGACATATTATTAGATTCAATGTAAAATACGTACAGATCTTTAAGAAATATATTCGTGGGACCACCAAATGCAATAAAACTAGTAAAGAACATGTATTTTAAAATCAATATATTTTTTGAGTTTCCTTAAAATTATATTTTTTTTCATTCTTGTGGCATCTGAAAACAATTAAGACATTTCAGCGTGATTTTTACAAAATAATCCTAAATCATTTTCAATCATTTCAATCCTATGTATGTCATTTTGTTTTAAAACACGCAAAATAAGATAACAAGACTTCTTAAAGCTATGGTATTTTTTTATTATTATAAATTATACATAGAAACTTAAAAATTACAGATTATATAACTTTTTTCTTTTCCTTGCCCCTCTATCCCGGTTTATCCAGGATCGGGCCTCCTTGTACGTAAGTCCCAGGATCTTCTTTCCTGGGTTATCACAACAGGAACTCTCTGAGACTGAACTTCTCAATACTGGACCACCATGTTGCTGTGGGCATGCCTCTACTCCAAGGTCTAGCTGGGATGTTGAATTACAAATAATATAACATGTTTTCAAAATGAATCGAACTTTCCTTTCCAAATCTAGGCTAATAGCTTGTGTTCACTTACATAATTATCATATCCTAATTTAATAACATAACTGTCTTCAAAACAAAAAAATATATGATATGTTATCTTAATTGTTTCCAAATTAATGATATAAAAAGTTTAAATAACAAAATAAAGTCATTGCTGAAATAAATCAATGTGCGTTGATCACTAAAGAAAAAGGAAAAAAATAGTATTAATGTTCTGCTTTTTCACGAATCTTACTCTCATGAATATTTATATTAATTTTACAAAGATTTATTTATATTCATTTTACAGCAGGTTTAATAATATGGCGAGTTTCTGTAGAAACAGACCAAAATTGATCGTGGTCAGGGTGTGCGGGGGAAACGTTATTAATGTCCCGATGGGGGATGTAGGATCTGTAAGCAGTGGCAGTGGAGCAAATCGTCTCATGTCAAGTGTAAGAACAATAACGCGCTCCAGTCAACAACAGTTGACATCCTCATAATGGTATACAAACAAACATCAAACAATATGGTCATGTAATTAACCTAACTAAAGGGTTGCCATTCGTCCCGATACGTCAGAACTTGTCAACATTATTAACAATCGTATCACGATTACCTGTAAAATGTGCCTACGAATTAAACAGAAAACGAAGAATGGATACCAAAAAATATCACTCAAAGATAAGTAAATGTTGTTGAGACTGAATCGTCACAAGAGTATAAAACATTTAAGAAAATTTGTCAAAATATTTTCAGTATTCCCATACAAAATGCAACTGTAGAGCGCGTAAAGTTATCGGAAAACAACCTGAACCAGTCACGTGAGTACGCAGAGCGCAAATTTGTAGAGTTGTAGCCAAATATCTTTTAGTCGAGAAGGGGATCGATTTTCACGTAAACCAACGAAGTAATGTTTGCGCTCTGCGCATCCGGATGCTCGTTGAAGATGTTTGGCAAAAATTATATTTTATGGCTTGGTTGGTATATGTGCAAACCGCCCCCCTCCATGGCGAAAAGGTTCAAGAAGTTTGTCGGAAACTACATATTTTTTCATTAATGTTCTTGCAGTATATATGTAGCCGAACGGAATCGTTTAGGAGTCGACACAGTGGAAGCTAATCATCAATGTAAAGTTAATTTTAAAGTGAGTTGAGAAGGATTTTATAAATTGGTGTATGACAATCAACAATTTTTATCCCAAATGAAACCATCTGATAAATATACCATCATCATCGACTCCACATCTCTAGATAGTACCTGGCCACCAAAATAAGTGTTCGCCCGCCCGATCTGTCAGAGGCTCCATGTCTCCAATTGACCCAAAAGTACAGGTCCCCTTGGACACATTCCATCCATCTCAGCTTGGGCCTCCTCCTACGCCTCACACCCTCTGGTCTATGGGGAAGGACTCTTCTGGAGGGCATTTGCTCATTCATTATTTCCACGCATCCAAGCCAAGGGAGTCTCTCAATCCTAATTAATCCCGTGACGTCTACATCATCATAAAGCTGGTAAACTCGTGATTGTATCTGATTCTCCACATACCACCTTCACAAACAGCTCCGTAGATTTGCCGCAGGATTTTTCTTTCTAAAATGCTAAGTTTGTTAACATATTTCCAAGTTAGAGTCAACACTGGTCTGACAATAGTTTTACACAGCTTCAGCTTGGTCTTTCTCGACAACAACCTGGACTTCGTGTTTCTGTGTAGTCCAAAGAAGCATCTGTTAGCAGCAACTATTATTCTTTTCACTTCAGCACTGATTTTATTGTTACTGTTAATTAGAGAACCGAGGTATGTGAATTTTAACTGTTCTTCAGATGCGAAGATATGGGTCTCTACTGCAAGTGGTAGTGGCGGAGAAGTATGACGGACAGTAGGGCGTGATAACATGTATATTGTTTTTTGTTCGTTGACTATCAGACTCATATTCCTTGCCGCGGTATTGAGGGCTGTGTCGGCCTCCGCAGAAGTATGCCTATTTCTAGATACAATATCAAAATTTGATAAACATGAAAAAAAAAATTTTATCCCATCCTCCTTAATCAATAATAAATATTTCCCAAATTGTCTATTAGTTTGTGGTTTATTTCAACTACAAAAAACCCTTATCTAGTATCATTTTGGTTCAGCGAGTGCAGCAAATCTTGTGATCTGCTTTCTTACCCACGGAATCAGATTTTTGCTGAAGAATTATTTTTCACAGAATCCCAGTGAAAAATTAATCTTCAAACCCAGGACGTCGACTTGAAGTCAACCAACGACAAAATTTCACGGCAGCCGATATTATGAAATGTTACTTTTTACAATATTTTTTTTTATCTATTTACTTTTTTACGTGTAGGTATTATCATTTTTCGTATAAAAATAATTTTCTATAAAACTATTTTATTTTTAAATAATAAATAAATTACTCAATAAATAATAATATTATAATTTATATATTCGAATAATTTGAAAAATATTATAATTTATGATTTGTAGTGTGGCATTTAAAAAAAAAACAAAATACAAATATGATTGTGATTTTAATAAAAATACAAATGCAAAATAAAAAACATTCATTTGTTCTATTGAAATTTATTCTGCTATTGACGCGTTTCGAGCAAGGCACGTCGTCAGTATAATGAATTGCACAAAACGCGTCAATAATTAAATAAATTTCAATAGAACAAATACTAAGTATTTTTGTATTTTGCATTTGTAATATATCTACATACAATGGAGTTCTATCAAGAATTTTCGATCGACAAAAGGGGGTGACTACTGCCAGCCAACGTACCTATTTTCACACACATCGTTTATAATCACATCGTTTTGAAAAAATAATTTAGATAGTGTGGGTATTAATAAAGAAAAATATCCTTTAACTTTTTGATAATGATAATGTAGCAGATAAATAATGGCATTTCCCGATTTTCAACGTTTATCTTATATTTTTTAATATACTATAAGGCGCAGAGCAATATATATTTTTTTAAATTAAAGACGACTATCTAGAAAAATATGTCGTGACGTTATATTAATGCTTCCTGGATCATCAATGAAACGTTACAACATATTTTTCTAACAAAAATGATTGTTCAACCCAGCAATTATATTGAGGCTTGTAATTTTGAACCTAATCCCGAAAAAATATGTAAGAGGAAAAAAGCTAAAACGTAAATCTCTAAGGAGTATTTTTTATCAAAATCTGTGAATAAAGCAATATCAAGGAAAATATTATCATTATGTTTTTGTACAATGAAATGATAACGGATACAAATTATTGATACTTTCATACAAACAGATACTCAAATATAAATTAGATTGTTTTGAAATAAGTTCATGATAATAGGCATGATGACTAATTTTGAAAAACTATCTCACGATGTTTTTACGCATTCACTGTTTTCAAATATAAATACATTTCTACATAAAATAAAGGTTTAGTAGCAAAAATCGCCATTTTAAAATCAAATTTGACATTTACGCCAAAAAAAGCTTGTAGTATCATGGCGGCTGCCGACCCTGACGGTGACGTCATGGTATCGTAAACTGCATATCACTACTATATGTAATAGGTATATGTGTTCTAAGACGATTTGTGTATTTATAATCAATTCAAAAGTGCATAAGTGTTGTGCGGTCCCTAAATGTACAAACACGACGAAAAAAACACATACTGAGGTATTTGTTTTCGTCCCACGCGAAAAAAAAGAGAAATAAGTGATTAAATTTCGCACGGCGAGACACAAGTGAATTTTATTAAGTACGCGTTTACAATGAAGAACAGTATTTGTTCCCCCACTTTTAGCTCTCAATAATATAATATTTACCATTATTTAGGCAATAAGCATATAAAGAACTTCATTAATGTCCAAACGTCAAAATAGGCCATCATAAGTTTCCCGCGTATGTTTTTAGCTTATGAACACATAATGTAGAGAGAAGAAGGAGCATATTTTATCGATTTTCGAGATGTAAGTTGTATTTAAATTACAGATAAATAAAGTACTTATATGTACTTATTATTAAGTTTTTACGTTTCGAAATTCTGATGAACAAAAGTCTTTGTTCGACGCAAAGAAATATCCGACCATCAAAAGTTCCATTCTAGTTAAGAGTAGTTAAGACAGGCAGAAAAATAACTACTATGGCTGCTATTGCTAAAAATAACGATAGCAGATAAATATAGCTTGTTATGAACACAATACAAATAACGAGCGCTATGTAATAATTCGTATGCTGCTAAAATTGTAACGATGTTTTAAAACGCATGCTTCGCGTAATCGCCGTCGTTTCGCAAATCGCTTCATTGCATGAAAAAAATATAGCTTGCTAGTTTAGTTTGGCAGTGACCAGCATCATAACATGTCGAACGTTCGTCAGCTCACCATCGCGTGACAAAATTGTAGAATACTAAAACTAAATTAGTTTACCATACGTTGCGAGCGTTCATTATTTATTTATTTACTAGCTGAGAAGCATCGCTTCGCTCAGCTTCTAAGCTAGGGCTTTCAGCCTACTTTTTAACGCTGCGCGGTAAATGGCCGCCTTCGGCGGTTCATGCAACAAAATGAAACGAAGCTTTTATGGTAGGTACTTAAAAAATATATTCGGTACAGTGTTAACCAACACCTGGTGGACGTCACAATGTCTAGTGGACTTCACAAGGTGCGGGCTTCCAGTCCATTGCCAGTGTTGTTTTTGCGGCTACTCCGCATGGACACATGGCCCCAGCCACACGCCCCATGAACATGCCCATGACGATGCCAATAGTCCATGAAGACTTGGCCACGTCAACCTGAGCACCAGCGAGGAAGAACGAACGCTTGCCCTTAACCGTGAGTGCCGTGAAAAGATAAATTACTCTGGATGCTGCAATTTATCGACCTGCATCTTCGCTTTGTGTCTCATGGGCATATTATGATGAGTAATAGCACTCATTTCTCCATCATCAAAATGTAGTTAATTACCTCATTTTGATTATTTTTAAATACATAAGTATTTTTTTTATTTATGTTAGTCCAATTAATCCAATCTTTGGGTTGCCCATATAGAACGAATGTGTTTTTAAAGTTGTAACGTGCACAGCATACATTATTTTATAATAAATAATCAATAGTTGTTGATAATAATATTTCATTTTGATAACCTTTTTATTATTTCGATATTATTCTCATCGGAAGAAAACATATATTTTTTAACGCATTGCGGCGCTTTTGTGATGTCATTCAAATAATACTCCATAGTTAAATAATAATTAAATTTCAAGACCTGACACGAAAGTAGAAGGTATATAAATATTTTGTAGTCTAATATATTTTTAAACTGTAATCAATAATCAATAGTTGTTGATAGTAATATTATTTCATTTTGATGGTCTTTTTATTATTTCGATATTATTCTCATCGGAAGAAAACTTATATTTTTAAATGCATTGCGGCGCTTTTGTGATGTCATTCAAATAATACTCCATAGTTAAATAATAATTAAATTTCAAGACCTGACACGAAAGTAGAAGGTATTTAAATATTTTGTAATCTTATATATTTTTAAACTGTATCCCTGTTTTACAAAATTTCGTATAAATAAAGTTATTTTTTGTAAAAATGATTTTATATTGTGTTTCCATAAGTTTGAAAATTTACCGATAGATGTCGAAAACCAACCATTTATACTCTTTATATATTTTTACGTATTTTTTAAAAAAAAAATTAGGCGTTACCACAAAAAAAGAATATTTTTCCCGAAATATGTATAATATTGATTATCTTTAAACAAAAAATCAATATAATTGGCGTTGTAGGCCACTTGTAAAGAATCACCATTTTGACAGCTAAATTGGTAAAACAATGCAAGTAAAGTAAATCTGACCCACAATGCAAAAGGAAACACTTGTTCCGTGTAAATTGTTCCCTCTCCCTATGTAGGATTTTATTATTTCGTGCCTTTTGAGCTCTGGCCATGACGGGAACAAACAAAATTTTACGTTGGCATCAGTTGGCATTATAATAACCGTAAGAATATATTCTCATAAATCAATTTTGGCGACTCGGCGAGTAATGCAAAAAAGCATTCTATAAGTCTTATTATATAACATTAAAACATACTTTCTTTTGAAAATAACATAAAAAACATTAGCTCGCGAGGCTTTGTGTTTTTATACTGTTTCAAATGTTATATTATAAAAATGTAATATTATAAGATTTTTGCTCTACTGTAAAATTGACGATTTTGACATAGTAAGGTTTCAAACGAAAGACAGACAGACAGACTGACATGAATTTAGCCGTGCACAAACATGTGCAAATCCAGAACGACAATCTTACCAGGTCTACTTTATTTATATGCAGATTCAATAAAAACTAAGTTACATACAAAATACAATTAACATAGGCCCGATATTACAGTCGGCCCTCAACTCATTGAGTTTGCCAAACTCAAGATTAATGTTAAGGGGAGATTGAATCCATTTCCGTATTACAGTGCAATATGACATGTCAGTTACTAAATCTTCAATTATAGACATATTTCACTTTTTCTGTGGTTATTATCTGTCAAATTTAAATAACCTCAAATAATACGAAATACAAAACGGGACGCTACGACTTTAAATACCATTGTTTTATTATCCAACATGGTAAATTTAATTTTTTTCACCAAAATAATGCTTTTAAATGCCCGTGTTCGTTTCAATACGGCTGTCAGTTTGTTTTGTTGTGTGGCGCCACCTTCGATTCAACACTGAAACTACACACGTTGCCTAACGCCTCTAGTGATAGAAACTGAAACTACACGAGTTGCCTAGCAAATGACAGTTGACTCACAGTTAAGTACTTAATCTGCCAGAAACGTTGAGTTAAATATTTGTCGTTTTAGTGACGTATTTGAGGGAAGATTAGGTCTAAACGGACACTGTAATACGCTATATTTTTGTAAAACTTGAGTTTAGCTCTTAAACTGACTCTGTAATACCGGCCCATAGTGTCCCCCGATAGGTAGGCGAGTATCTAGGTAAATTGAAACTATTTGCTTTGTTGAATACTTGTTCCATTTATATTTAATTTGTTTTAGTTTTAAGTATCTAATTAAAATATTAATATATCGATAACACCAAAATAAACATAGTCCAGACCGACAATTAATGCGTATATTGTATTGAAGACTATCAGAAGAATTGACGCGACCATACTATGACGTAGTGCGCTCTGATTGTTTTTTCTCATAAAATGGCGGACTAACACATTTTGTATTTTTATATTTATAATATTATTATTATTCACTCCTATAAATTAAAAAAAAAACATTTTTTAAATCTTTATAACCTATTTTATTTTTTAAAATCATAATTTCAATGATTTTTTTCTTACAGTCATCACACCTATTACATATTTTAATATATTAATCATAATATGTATATGAATCATAACAGTTATCCCATATGTATATTAGATTCATCATAATACATTGTGTATTTCCATTTCAACCTCATGTAACACTGTACAACTCCCACAAACAATATAATTACATCATTTTATTTTATAATCAAGCAATGAAAGCCACCAAGTTATTTATTTCTGAAACGTTAAATATTCTCCACCACGTTACAATACTCGGTGCGTGTTATAACAGATGCGTCAACGATTCAATAGAGCGGATAGCGATATTATTTGGTTTATTGTCCCAAATAAACCAAATAAATCAATAAATAAAAATAGCATGTTAAAAATAAGCAGCATATTCCATATAGCTTGTTATGAAAAAAATAGCCATTTCGAACAACACAACAGTTGACAGTAACAAACACAATTGACAGTGACAATATGGTGACGTCATGCGCTCTGATTGGTGTTTCACATAAAATGGCGGACAAACATATTTTGTATTTTTATTTTAATAATATTAATATTATTCGCTCTTTTAAAATGAAAATAAATATATTTTTTCAAATCTTTATAACATATTTTATCTAATAAAATCATAATTTCAATGATTTTTTCTTACTGTCATCACGCCTATTCTCAATTCTCAGTATATAAAATACAGTTAGGTAATGTTTATTTTCCGGTTTAATGATTACAAGCACTAATTATTATTTTAACAACAAGATCACGTCTACGGTTATGCATAAATAAGCCGAAATTATTAACAGACAAGTAGAATATAACATGTTAATATAGCTATGTTTATCAAATGTAATTATTTAGACTCTCAGATATAAATAACGTTATTAAGTTTTGAGACTACAACCAGATTTTCATAGTTTCTAGTATGTTTTGTATATACTAATATACCTACTTCAAATTAATTTATTAATGAAAATCACTACAGCTAGTTTAATAATAAATAGTATGTTTCCTCATAAAAAAGAAAATTGTAAATTATGAATGAATTTATAAGCCCTGAAATTCCTGAATGAATTTATTAATACCTGAAATACAAAGAGTCGCATCAAAAATATATTATTTGTATTTGATTTCTGGAATTTCGATGCTATCAAAATAAAATATACAAATCACACAAGATATTCGAATATTTTTTTAATAGTTGCATATAAGCAAATATTAGATTTTTTCACATCTCAATAGAGACGAAGTTGGTTTGCAATTTCATAGAGGGCGATGGTATTTTCAGGTTATTTTCAAACGAACCGACTTTCAGGATAAGATACAAAAGAGAAAGGCAATCGTGGTTTCACTGGATTCACGAATTGAAGATCAATACTGATAAATGCTTTGCTATCCGGTTCACCAGAAACCGGAATATTGTTAATTATACTTATAAACTTAACAACCACCCTATTACTATAACCACTGAAATAAAAGACCTAGGCATCAAGTTGGATGGTAAATTACTCCTGGACAAGCACATAGATAATATCACCTCCAAAGCATCCAAAATGCTGGGATATGTTCTCCGTTTGTGCAGACAATTTAATAATATCTCTACCTTTAAAGCTCTGTACTTCGCATATGTTCGTAGCATTGTTGAATACGCATCTCAAGTCTGGTCTCCCTCATATGCCATATACAAGATCAGAGTTGAAAGGCTGCAAAAGAAATTTCTCAGATATCTTGGCTTTCGTGCGCACAGAGACCACATTAGTTACTCTGATTCCTTAAAGCATTACAAAATTACATCACTCGAGAGCCGCAGAACTATAGCAGATGTTATATTTTTATTCAAAATGGCAAACTCAACGGTTGACTGCCCTGATCTGCTAGAACGCTTGACTCTGAGAGTGCCAACAAGACCGACTAGACTGACTGACCTACTTTACCTCCCCATTTGTAACACTAATGCCAGACAGAATTCTTTCATATACCGCACTTCCCATTTTTATAACTCCAACATTAGTGATGCAGACCTTTTTAACTCCCCATTGATTATGGTAAAGAATAGATTATTAAGTACTCTAATATAATCCTAGATACTCATGCTGATAAGTTGGGTTCATCACATAAAAGTTCACACATATCCTCATACACTCCCACACACACCCACACATACACATACTCACACACACACACTCCCCACTCACATGTCACATATCTGATTATAACTGTTTTCTTTTTTTCTCCTACACTACATAAATATATAAATGGTAATAATGTATACATGTAAGTGATGCTGGGCATGCTAATTTTTTTTATATTTGTATCACCTGTATATTTTGTCCAGTTATTGTTTGTATACTTTGTTTAAAATAAAATAAAATAAAATTCAGGCCCACGAGCACAGGCGACCAGAGTACCAGCCAGAACAGGCGAGCCACATGGGCTTGCGACCATGTATGCGGGATCGAGGGGCCCCTTTACGACTCAAGTCACGCTCACCACTCACCCACCAACCTCCGACTGATACTCCACTCCCCTGCGCAACCAAATCCAATAGGATGCTGATAATATAGGGGCATAATAGGTGAAGGCGCGCAAGCGCATTGTGATCACGTAAACTAGCCGATTACGGGTCGTATGCCCTGTATGTGCCTTGAGTTCCTGGTTCTCCTATAATATTCCAAATTCTTGAAACTACTTCTGAACAAAATAACTGTGGTGATATATTTTAATTATATTTTAGTAGAAACAATGTGTGTTTTATTTATAAGAAAAATTTACTAATTTTCAATGGAAATGAGATAAAAATAAGTAAAAAAAAATCTTCTGCAAAATAATGACATTAGGTTCCTAAATACGTTCGCTGATTATATCTACATTTCTTTGAAAATCCGTTTGAAATGAATTTAATATTATTTATATTGACTTAACAATAAGACACTATAGTTTTACTTCCACTCAATAAATTAACTTTTATAAATTAATTATTGTAACGTTTTCGGACTTTCGTCCATCATCAGCAACGTCGTTACTTAAACTTAACGACGTACCGACGTTTTTTACGTTTTCGACGTTTAACGTTTAAGTAACGACGTTGCTGATGATGGACGAAAGTCCGAAAACGTTACAATAATTAATTTATAAAAGTTAATTTATTGAGTGGAAGTAAAACTATAGTGTCTTATTGTTAAGTCAATATAAATAATTTACAATGGCATTCCACAGTGTGAATAATAAGAACTTTGAAAATTTAATATTGACTAGGTGTGTCAATTTTAATTTATATATTGCGAATTTTTGGAAATGATTATTTTAAAATTTATAGAAATTTTTAGTATGTTAAAAGTTTTGTTTTTTATGGGTGGATTTGTTTTTTTGTTAGCCTACAAGTTCAAATCTGACATCGCATATCACAAACATAATACTATTCCATTGTTATTCACATACATAGGTACATCATATATGTATATATTATTTTCTATTATAAAACACCCAACTGTTATACTAGAGATAAAAACACGTCCACCTCGTATGACATTCAATAAACTTGATATGCATCTATTGAAATGGTGAGCTAGAAAATATAAATAAATATGGCCCGGTGTTTCAGTTTATCTCTAAATCTAACGTAATAAAACAATGATTTTGTTAGTGTGTGTGTGTGTGTGTGTGTGTGTGTGTGTGTGTGTGTGTGTGTGTGTGTGTGTGTGTGTGTGTGTGTGTGTGTGTGTGTGTGTGTGTGTGTGTGTGTGATTGTCTCACGCCTTCTGTAAAACCAAGAACATCTAAAAATCTAATTTATGTGCGAACATGTACCAGTATACCTGACGCAGTGTCACGCTAAAAAAATGCGATAAAAATGCTGAATTATTAAAAATATTTAAATAATTATTTTTTTCATACAAAATTTCCAAAACATATCTGTTAGAAAAATGTATTTTTGCATGCAAATATCTGTTAATTTAAAAGTTAGAAGTACGTATTTATACGAATAAAATATATTTTCAAGTATAACTTAGCTTTTAAGTGAAAACATGTTGAATATTTTGTCTAATTATAGTGTTTAACTTATTTTTAAAGTAAGCGTTTTGTACAAATGTACATATAACCCCGCCATTTTAATATCTTTTCATACGATATTTAATTTTCCTACCTAATGAATATGTTCTTTAAAATAATATACCTTTGAAATAAATGTGATTATGAAATAATAAAATGAAACACAAGACTTTATAGCAAGTTTTAAGACATATATTGTAAAAGTCTGTTAATTATTAGTAAAGATATAGGCATAATAAAATTACATAATTTGTTTATAATATTTGATATTTCGGACAATTGTTGATTTTCGTTTTTGTGACTTCGAACAAACCAATGTAGGTACCTACATATTCAAAAAATGTATCCGAACCATTTGATATTACTTACATGTTCGAATGGTTACTATGGTTACAGAAAGAATGTGATATTCAAATATTTTTTTTTATGAATCGAATTTATTTAGAAGATTGTTGTAGGTAGGTACCTACCTAATACTAGGTACTTAAAAACCAACAACATACTGATTACCTATAGGAAAATTATTTAACTACTATAGGTTAACTTCAATACATATTCAATATACAAACTATTTCCTATAGTCGAATTCTTCTTCTTCTTCTTTTTTGTTGACCTTTACGACAGTTTTTATACAATCTATTTCCTGACGTATAATTATTCTTCTAATATGTAGACCTTTGGGTCAGTTTTTATATTAACTATTTCCTATAGTCTTATTCTTATTTTATGTAGACCTTGGGTGAGTTTTTATACAAACTATTTCCTATAGTCTAATTCGTCTTCTTCTTCCTTTATGTAGACCTTTTGGTTAGTTTTTATGCAAACTATTTCCTTTAGTCTAATTCTTCGTTTTCTTATTTTATGTAGACGTTGGGTGAATTTTATATAAAATATTTCCTATAGTTCAATTCATCTTCTTCTTCTTTTATGAAGACCATTTTGTCAGTTTTTTATATAATACATTTCCTATACTTCTTCTTATTTTTTATTCAGTCTTTTGGGTTAGTTTTAAGTTTAATAATCTATTGTACAGAAATATTATAAACAACATGCATACTTGATGAAAATACATAAAAACGAATGGGATGTGACCAACACTAGAATCTTCTGAATACTTTTGTACAATCAAATTTACACCATTTATTATATCATCATATATTGCTTAATTTTCAATAACTACACATTTCATTTTGATGACATTTATATAAAAAATCGGGGTTGTGGCCATTACTGGACTCTTCACAACGTTAATATTCAAATTAAAAACTATTTAACATACTTTAAGTCTTCTTCTTCTGTAATGTAGACTTATATGTCAGTTTTAAGTCTATAAGTTTTATTGTGCAAAAATATAATAAACTATATGCACACTAGACGAAAAATATAAAAACGAATGGGATATGACCAACATCTTTTCATTTCTTTTGTTTAATCAATTTTAAACCATTTCCCATCACCCAAAATTACTAAATATTTAAAACATATTCTAACGTATTTTAAACATATTTTAACATATTTTTTTTTATTTAATATTTTAACGTTCGATGACAATATATAAAAATAGGGGTTGTGGCCAAAACCAAACTCTTTAGAACGTTGTCTCTTTATAATCAGTCATATTTAAAACCATTTACCATAGTCCATGCGTGGAGAAATGGTATGTACCTACTTATATATAAAAACAAATGGGTTGTGGCCATCACTTGAACATTTTACATCGCTTAAACTCAATTAAATATCAAACTACTTTTCATACTACGAATTAGCAAATATTTTGTGTGACAATATTATATAAATGATTGCTTATTCCTTGACTAATTTACATTCTTGGCCAACGGCGGGACATAAAAGCTAGTAATGATATAAAACTGTTGGTACCAAAAAAATACTTGTGTTTATCTTCTGTGCATAATATGCACATACAATATACATACATAAAATTTTGTTGTTTTTGGTGGATTCAACGCTCCGATGCCTAAGTATACTACATGTTTCAAAGTTTGAGTTTATTTAAATAAATCAATGGATTTAACGGTAAATTGGTGGTTGTTCATGATTACAGTAATAATGATGCAAATACAACGTGTCTCAAAAGAAAGTTTATATTTATTTAGCTTACTGCGTAAACGCAACGAATCCGAGGGGCGCCGGAGGTATGTGTCAATCGGTAGCCTGGCTCTTGGGAATTCAGTGAATTCAGTCGCTATGGAGCGTTTCTCGGAAGCTGACCGCGCGTTGTGTGTGCAAAAACGGTGATTCGGTAACTGTAGCGCGTAGAATATTCTGCAATATTCGAGGTTTTCGCCACTTAAATTATGCCCCAAGCATTACTCTTATTCGAAAATAGGTCAAAAGTTTGAAGAGACCGGTAAACGCTGGAAAAACCAAAATCCGGGCAACCAAGGTCATCGAGAACTGTATAAAACGTGGAAAATCTGTTCATGATGACCCGAACCTTTCAATTCGGAAGCGCGCAAGTGCTTTAAATGTGCATAGATCATCATTTCACCGCATTTTGCACAAAGACTTAAAGCTGCATTTTGCACAAAGACTTAAAGCTGCACGATTAAAAAAAGCAATTGGTGCAAGAATTAAAGCCCCAAAGCCAGTCAGAGGTTTGACTTCGTAAATCAAGCAATCGAGCGCTTTTCAACTTTTACCAACATCTTGTTTTCGGATGAAGTTCATTTTCATCTTAATGAAATTAAGCAGAGTTGCCGCTACTGGAGTTCAACGAATCCAAAACGCAAGCATCAGAAACCCCTTCATTCGCCTAAAGTGACCGATGTGGGCGCGAGGAATTATCGGCCCTTACTTTTTTGAAGACGCAGGGAGGCGGGCAGTTACAGTGAAATCAGAGCGTTATATGGAGATGTTGGAGGACTTCTTGGTGCCTTAACTGCAATACTTTCCTGGCTATAACCAAAAAACATGGTTTCAGCAGGACGGAGCAATGTCACACACGTCCAATACATCTCTGCCAAGAGTTCGTAAAATTTTCCCAGGCAAATTGATCTCCAGGAGAAGTGACATAAATTGGCCTCCACGCAGTCCCGATTTAACCCCTATGGACTTTTTCCTATGGGGTTATCTTCCGACTTCCCTGACGCATTTGAAAGAATATATCCGTCACGAAATGGTAGACATCACTGAGTCCACTTGCCGAGCCGTCATAATTTACTGTTCGATTAAATGAGTGCTGCGAACGCGAGGATCTACATTTGGACGATATTATTTTTAAAAAATAAATTTCCAAATTATTTACTTTAATAATTAATAAACATTTTTTCGATACAGGGCTTACTTTTTTTAATCGATCTACTAAATATAAATTTTCTTTCGAGACATCCTGTATAAGAAAAACCAAAATACAAAAATTAAAGTTGATCAAGTATGAATGTTTCCACTACTGATTTCTGGATAAAACACTCCACTAGGTCAATGCCTCTTACGGCACACTCGAAAGCGATTATAAAATGAATGGAAGCACTATTCCATGCCGATGTCTCACAGCTAAAAATACATTTATGATAAGCATAAAAATGTTTATAGGTTTCTCAACTGTCATTTCGTTAATCTGAAAAAACTTATATTATGACTAAACCTCACTTAAGCTTTGATTTTTAACCGAATGAATTAAATGATGACTAAAACACCTCGCAAATTATTATTTATGTCGCGTACTATAGAACCTGTATATATGGATCATATTGAGATACTATGGTGCACTTTAATACATGTATTACGTATGTATATGACAATATCACCCTTCTTAACGAGGTCGAGAGATTGAATTAAACTTTTACGTATTTTGAGCTGTCAATCCGTCACTTGGTGCTATCAATCAACATGAAACTTTTGCACCATCGGAATTTCCTGCTTTGTAAATCGAAATTGATTATTTACAACATCCGTTCATCCGACCAAAATATTCTGATCGAAAATTACAATAATTTATCGTTACACCGCGGTCTATTCACAAAATAGCCGTTCCCTTCGCAGCAAAAATATTTAAAACTTTAATATACAATTATTATATATATATATATATATATATATATATATATATATATATATATATATATATATATATATATATATATATATATATATATATATATATATATATATATATATATATATATATATATATATATATATATATATATATATATATATATATATATATATATATATATATATATATATATATATATATATATATATATATATATATATATATATATATATATATATATATATATATATATATATATATATATATATATATATATATATATATATATATATATAGATTTTTAATTCTAGTTCTTAATTTTAGCTGTGTTCTATTTGTTTCATTACTTATTGTCTTTATTTTGTTATTTTTAATGTTGTTTTACTTGTTAGTTTTATCAATTTGTAGTAGTGGTATTAATTTTTATAATTATAAAATAATAAAAAAAGAGTTCACTTATTTACTAATGAAGAAGCAAAATTTCAGTGTGAACACTTGCCTTTAGATTATTTGAATGTTTTATTTAGTGAAAATAAATCCTTGTCACTTTAATAAATAAAAGCATGTGTTTACGCCGGTAATCCTAATAAATGAAATAATTTCACAATCAGCTCATTTTGAAGTAAAATAGCATTCCTATTTTTTTTACTGTAAAACATAGTAATTGTTTTACTATTTTGGAAATAAAATAATTGCGCCAACTTTTGCAACAATTTGCCAGGTTGGCGTCATACATTTTTTTCAGTGTGAACAATCAAAGTTGGGTAATATTTTTTTTTAAATTCATAACCCGGGACATAAATATTTTTTTCGCGCCAAAAAAAAAGTTTTATTATTATTTTGGATTGTGATCAACAGCTGAGTTATTCAAGATTGTAAAACAAAAATTAAAATTCCAAAATATTGAAATTTGTAAAAATGGCACTGGAAAAACCAATCTAAGGCGGAGATTTTCGGGCACTTTGTAAAAGTGGCAATATCTCGAAAACTAAGGCACTTTTACTTAGGTCATATTTGCATATTCTGGCGAGTCATGAGTTGGTATAACAGCCCTTAAAAGGAATACATTGATTTATGGGACACTCTGTATATATAATTCATATATTTTTTTAAATTTATTATTTAAAAAATGGGCAACTTAATTAAATGAAATAAAACACATCTCTGTGTACATCACTACAATTATAAACTTTATTCAATTGAATAAAAATTACATGTTACGAAAACAAAGTTCCCTTTCTCAGGAGGATACAAAGCAGGGGCGTGCCTAGAACCTTCGGATTAGGCAAAACCTGAAGGAAAATTGAGAAATGTCAAAAATTTAATATTTTTTTTAGCATCGTTGTTCATTTGAGTGGCTATGAATATATTTTAAATCACATGCCAAAAAAATATTATTTACATTTCTGCCAAGTATCTTATCTACATACGGTTCAATGTTTAATCTTGTTGTATGATTTCAATAAAACAGACAAAAAAATATTAGGCTTGAATTTCTTAATATAATATTCATAGGCAAGCCAAGATTTTCGGCTTCTATAAGCAATTCAGCTACTGATATCCTCCTGAGGAAGGGAACTTTGTTCTCGTAACATGTAGAGGAATTTTTATTCAATCGAATAAAAAATATAATTGTAGTGGTGTACACAAAGTTGTGTTTTATTTTATTTAACTAAATGCAAAATTATACCACAAAGTAAAAAACAATCGTTTATCTATGATGTGAAAAATAACAATATATAGATAAGACTAACATATGTAATTGTAACTTAATCAATCTACATTTAATTTCATGTTACATGTACTCACTGCTGGTAACAAAATGAATTATTCCTGTCTATTCTTGCTCCTGAAGAGGGTCCTGGACATACAGAATATGTCCATGAACGACCTCTTCCATATTATTTTATGTGGTAAAACATCGGTACAATGGCGAATTCTGAGAGGCGTTACTGTTTTTATTACTAAATGGAAGAATCAGAAGGTTTGATAAATGGAGTTATTATACTTAAATAATATTTTTTTGCACCTTTGAAGTGATGATTATATTACCAAATGGCAATTCATTCCAACATACAAGCATTTCCATTCCGCAGAGAAGCAATTATTGCGTGAAAATCAATATAAATTTCTCACATGGCCCTAGCACAAAAAAAAATGTTTTACCATTTTACCTTGTCTTGCTATTACAGCGGTCGACTTAATAATATAAATAATAAAAAATAAATCATGAAAAGGATATCTATATATTTTTTCTTAAATAATAGCTGATCATCTTTTGCTATACCGACGAAGAGACGTTGAGGTCAAAATCATTTGTCCAGTTCGTGTACAGCTGTTATCCTATCGAGACAATCACTCGAATCATTATTTGATTGTTCATTATGGCGCGTGTGTTTATTGCTTCCAGTTGTGTTTCCATTCATTGTGTGTATTTCTATGGTAAGAGTAGACGAAAGATAAGGAGTAGAGATTGAAAGGAATGATAAAAATGCGAAAATAAAAACACAATAGGAGACAGCACATAAGGGATTGATAAAACATAAATGACGCGGATTTTATCTAAACAAAATTCAGGTGAAACGCTCAGAGATGAAAATAAACTTTTGGTTCATAAAAACGAATTTCGAGATAAGAAAAACTATTTTCAGACATCGGGGTCCCATTTCTATGAATATAAAAAGGAAAAATAAAATTTCTTTGGAGAAACCAAAAAAGTAAAACATACAAATACAAAATGAATTCGAGATAAAAAAATACGATACGAACTCAATTGTTATGACGTTTTCGTTACACAATATTCGTTTTAATATCAACATAGTATACGGATATAAATAACACGATAAAATCGAGAGATTGATGGTTTTGGTGGGTCAGTGGCACAGCGGTTAGCGCGCTGGATCATTAATCCAAAGGATGCGAGTGCAAATCCTGCCTCAACAGATTTCGTTCACATGAACATGCATTTATATAATGCTACATTGATTACAAATTATCAATACCTTAACTTTGCCGATTGTAGTTGGTGATCCGTTTGGTTTTAATGCGTGCTTCCTGGGTTCGATCCCCAATAGAAGAGAAATTTATTAAAAATTATATTTCATGCAATTCTTGCATTTCTGGACTGGTAATTCTAAAAAATTGGAAAAAATCTCCAATCGACAATGAAATTGCCAATTGCGTTCGTTCGTTCTTCATCTCATACACGTTCGTTTGTTATTTCTTCGTTCGTTCTTCATCTCATACACGTTCGTCTTTTATTTCTTCGTTCGTTCTTCATCTCATACACGTTAGTCTGTTATTTCTTCTTTTCAAATGTTTGAATGTTAACTTTGTGGTTCATATTTAACAAATTAAATTTAAAGATATAACTTTGTATTAACCACGTTTTTTGGTTGAAACGATGCGACCGGTTTCGGAAATAACCGTCCCCTCATCAGGCTAACTTTCAACAGTTGAAAGTTAGCCTGATGAGGGAACGGTTAGTTCCGAAACCGGTCGCATCGTTTCAACCAAAAAACGTGGTTAATACAAAGTTATATCTTTAAATTTAATTTGTTATTTCTTCGTTTGTTCTTCATATCATACACGTGCGTCTGATATTTCTTTGTTCGTTCTTCATCTCATACACGTTCGTCTTTTATTTCTTCGTTCGTTCTTCATATCATACACGTTAGTCTGTTATTTCTTCGTTCGTTCTTCATCTCGTACACGTTCGTCTGTTATTCCTTAGTTTAAAGTGTCATTCACTTGAAACTGTGAGGCACCGGCGCTCCCACTCTTTTCTTACATCATCGTTTTCAGATGTCCCGGAAGATCCGAAATCGAAAATACAAGAGGCAAAATAAAATCTCACATTGTTCAGCAATGTGGTCTTACCACCCATTCTGAATATTGCGTTTTTTGGTGATACGAGGCTGGTGTGTTGTAATACAAACATAAGTCGTGCTTTCATTCATAAAGTTATGCAAACCCGCACACCTGTGCTGGTTACCTCACATTGTGGGATATGCCGTGATGGTATAAATAAAAAAATATGTTTTGTCTCAGTCAGTCTAACCCAGTTTTTACTTTAACATACTTTTTACATCCTTAACTTAACTTAACGTGTCTGTCTGTATCGGAAACACGCATAGATTTTTAACTGCATTACTTCCCGAACAGTTAGAGCTCTGAAACTTTTATAATTTATATGTTTATTAGGATCAACGGTAATTTATAAACTGCTTAACAAGTTCATGCAGAAAAATATAATTATACTGTAATCCACCACAATATCTTCTTATTTTTCACATTCACTAGAGTTGCCTTACAAAAAAAATATTGTATATAATTAAAAAAATAATATATACCTAATCCCCGACAACGATTACAGAATGTCTGTATACGGTTCGTTTACAATCTAAAAAAATATGATCATGTTTCGACTTGTAAAAATATACTTCTTTGGCCAAAGATACGAGATCGTCGTAACATTCACATATGTACTGTCATAACTCCTTTTTTACTCTCTTTTCTTTTTCTTCCCTTTGTATTTTTTTTCTTACTCCTCTATTTAATTTACTCCTCTATCAATTTATTTATCACTAAATACTAAGTATTGTACCAATTTAACTTCAGAGACTTTACGTTGCTCGGGTTGGTTGGAAGATATTGCCTTATGGCAATAAACCCGCCTTTGTACACCTGTACATAAATTATATAAATAAATAAAATAATGCTTGTTTATGTTGATTAATTTGAAATTTTGAAAAAAAATAACAATTTTGTATTTCATACAAAGTAAACAATAATGCTTTACTACTAGCTTCTTTATTCGCGAAGAAAACTTTGAAAAGTTAGGATTTCTCGATGGAATTATAAAGTAAAACTAAGATCTTAAAAAAATATGAATACCTACATGAGAAGAACAGACTGCTCTTAATGTGTTTCAATTTCGTGTTACTGAAATATTCTTAAATAGGTTCATATAACCCCTCTCTTTTATTTGATAACGCTCCATTACCCATTCTCTTCTTCGTCTTATACCATGAAAGAAATATTTAATCTCTAGTATCCATTTATTCCTTAAATTAAGATATAATAAATTTACTTTCGATGTTAATCTTCGTCATAATAATACTTGGCATAGAATATTATTATATTGGTTCAACGTAATTCAATAATATTAATCATAGTATATATAAATCCTTATTATGTAATAGTTACTGTAGAACATAATTAATCCAAATTTATATACTGACTTCGATGTGAACGAAACCAATTATTACGCTTTTCATCGTCATCATCTTTTATCAACCCACTCATTTCATATTCTTCCATGAAATATACGTTTCATGGAAACAACCCTTACAGCATATTTCACTTTAAATTTTATACAAAGTCAACGTCATATTATTTAAGAAGACAACCACTTAAAGTATCACACAAAAAAATAGTGATATTTGTTCTTGTTTATCTTAAACTGGATGAAGAATAGAAGTGTTAATAAAGTAGATAAATATTCAAACTAGTTCCATGTAACACGTTAAATCCAACTGTAATATGTATACATATATTTGAAGAATACGTACCAAATAATAAACCCTTGAATACAAATGATTGAATTTTTTTAGATTTTATGTTTTCTATACAAAACATGTTTGTCATATGTCATAACATATATGCTGTAAAGCCTCTAAGTTAGTGTTTTTTGACTTCGAAGTTGAAAAACCATAAAAATTTAGACTTGGCCATGCAATTCTCGCTGGTCGTGGCTTGAAACTTTGTTTATCTATTACTCTTGACAAATCAACCGTTGGAAAATTCGGAAAACAGTGACATTCCTTCTTTTAAGATAAACACATTTTGTGTGTACCTACTTCAAAGAAAATAAAATATAGTTACTTTCATATCTCCTTTGACACAACCGACGTTGTAGAGATTACGTTGTAGGGAATACTGCTCCGAACACTAATGCTGGTCTATATTTTTGCGTATATTTTCATAAATTTATTGTTACATTCACAATATAACCAGAAATGTGTAATTAAAAGACACATAAAATAACATGTTTTTTTGTTTAACATAAATTTTGTAAAATAACACACCCCCTTAAAGTGGTCCGACACGAGGCCATATTTCAACTCATGTGGAATATGATCTGCAAAATAGAACTGCAGTTTTTTTTTATATAGGTAATGTTCCGTGGAATATGACACGAACCCGGCCGTGTTTGTAAATGCATAACAATATTTGGCTGAAAGCATCATCACAATTTTAGAATATGTCTTATAGTTCCTAAATTTTTTTAAATGAATGGTAATCTATGACAATTTATAATGCTTTGTCTATGACGTAAATTTTAATTTTTTAAAACCGAACTCACCTAAAAATAACATTTCCGCCATTGTGCACCATTTGACTGTGTACAAAAAGTTGTTAAATAAATAAATGATTGATGACACCCAATAGTTTTCCACGACAGTATTCAAAACAGCAAAAATACTAACATATGTTTTTACTGGACATAACTGTAGTTATTGTTAATGCAATTCCATAGTAAGGACAAAATCTGATCAGGACAAATCGAATTAGTAAAATCAAAATATATTCCTATCGACACTGGTGTGCTAAGTAAGTAATGTCGTGGAATGAGAATAGCTATTAAAATTACAGAATGATTACGTTTAAACCAACAGACCCAAAATTGTTTAATCCTGGTGCTAAAATTTTCCAGTATGGTGTACATAAAGCATTATCCTCGGAAGGGTTACAGTAACAACAGAATCCCGCATGTAAGTGTTCTCAATTCCAACTACCAATATACATGGGTATTCATACTATATTATTATATATTATTCAACGACACTACATTGCAATGTGGCGATAATCTTCAACCCGGTTCTGGGAATTTCATTGAAACCTCACCCTACCATTTCTGTGCTGCTTAAATCCATGAACATGAGCATATGACCGACATCAAATTATTTTTAGGTTTTATTGAATCAATGTACGGATTCAGGTTCCACAAAAATATATTTCATTTTACAGTATGATCGATTTGGCTGTTTAGGCCTTTATTAACTGATAAACATACCATTTTTCATACCACCAGTTGATAATGGTAATGATCTTTCTGTCGAAATAAATTAACCTTTATGGAACCTTATGCAGTATTTCGATTTAATAAAACCCTGAGATGGAGTTTTATAATATTGAAAAAATAAACATTGTCAAATTAAATACGTGCAATTCATAATACATGTACATATTTCAACACCTAATTCCTTGCTAGGAGAATCGAAAGTCATTTATTTTTACAATCGTACATTGCGAGACTGTGGTACTTTTTCATATTGTATTTTTTGTTTGTTTTACAATTAGTTTTCATCTTAATTTTTGGATATGAAAAGCATACAAAATTTATGCTTACAGGAAGCATACACTATCAATACACTCCTCATACATTCCCTAAAGTTAGCATAAATCATGGCAAGATTCGAACTCGCGACCACTGAATCACTAATCCAGCGAAATAACTGCTATACCACCACACATCTAAATAGATATTAGAATGGTAGTTTTGTTTATTTCCATTGTATCGAATGTAAAGTTAAAAATAATGTGCTGAGCTACGAATTCATTTTTTTTTCAGTTTGTCTAACAATGTAGAAGGCATTAAAAGTGCAACCAATTTCGATTGATCTGATAGTAGCAATGTATATTATTTCAAGTAAATCGAAAAAATCACCTAGAGTCTATGCTTTAGATAATTGAGAAATTTGAGAGGAAATGTTTCGATGAATATATAAGAACATTACTTGCCTTGTATTCCATTCCAATCAACCTTCCGGTTTCAAAATCAAATATAATTTCTTAGCATTACATAACGTAAGTAAATATTCCAACTTCGTCTCTATTGAGATAATTAAAAATCTGTTAAAAAATATCTTTGACTCCCGACAGGGAAAAAAATCCAATGTTTGCGCATATGCAATAATAAAAATATTCGATTACTTACACATTGGTACAAGTAGGTAAATAAGACAAAAATGACCTTATAAGTCTGGCGCAATTCAGGGGTGACTTCTATGCGAAAAATGCATTGTCACCTCAGATATAAGAATTGTAGCTTTCATTATTTACAAAAAACCAATTCTCTCAATAGATGGCGTTCCAACAAAATAAATAAAAATAATAAGATTGTTGTTCATAATTTCACCCATAGATGGCTGTAGTAAAAATTCCTTATTTTCAAGCGAAAAGAATTTCAGTATTACAATATATAGAACTTTCAAAATTGAATTGATAGGGATCTCATTAAAAGGCATAATTGGTGAACGTTGCGCGAGCGCATAAAGTGATCACGTAAACCAGCCGATGACAGGTCGTAAGCCCTGTAGGTGCCTTGATTTCCCGGTTCTCCTACAATAAATATTCCAACTTCGTCTCTATTGAGATAATTAAAAATCTGTTAAAAAAAAAAAAAAAAAAATATCAACTTTTTATGAAACAAAATATTTTTAGAAAATACTAAGAAAATAACGTGTGTCACCGTGTGAAAAGATAATCAATGAAATCCAATACCGAAATAATGTAATACGAATGAAAATATTTTGTATTATAATAAAATAATGATTTAAAAATAATTTAAAAATATTACCAAAACTTTTATAAAAACTTTTATTTTTTTTTTTTCGATAAAACAATATTAACTGACCGGTCAATTCAACATAACAGACCCGATTTAATAATACATGATAAAATTAAAAAAATAAGATATATTTGCGACGTGGCTATTCCAAATTCTAGTAATATTTTTGATGAAAAAATTAGAAAATATACCGCTTTAGGTAACGAGATTAAAAGACTTTGGCATTCTCGTAAAATAATTATATTACCGTTCATTATTTCAGCCACTGGCATTATTCCAAAATCGTTAATCCGTAATTTAGAAATTATAGATTTATCAAAAAACTTAATAATAAAAATGCAAAAAACGGTAATAATGAATACATGTAGAATCGTTAAAGATTTTTTAAACGTTAATATTCGGGAATCAGTAGGGTTGTTAGGTAGTATAGAGACCTCCTCAGAGCCTAATCCTTTGATATGTTAAGTATCTGGATGGGTTAACTATTCCCAATTGAAAGCTTGATGATGCGTTTGTTGCATTTTATTTTGCTCTTTTAAATAATTTACAATTTACGCATTGATCTGCTAATTCTTTTGAGGAAGTGTATAATGGTAGTAATAATAATTGAGTATTATTATTTGTAGTGCTTAATTGTTATTAATATCATTAGTAAATCGGCCAGCGCCGTATTAAAAAAATTAAAAAAATAAATTAGAAATTGGTAAACCCACAAAAGTTTTTTCATAAAAAATTGACAATGTTTTTTCTTCATTGATCATAATACTTAAGCATTTTGAGCTATAATAATAAAAACTTTATAATTTCTTACCAAATCAACTTCCTCTCTTCCCTGTGGCCAACTGTTCACTTATTACTTAACAAAACTCAATGTTTCAATTGTATTTTTGACGCATGTTTCTTCGATTAAAAAAAAATCACTATCACTTATCAATAAACATTCGATCGGGAGTACTATCAAAATCTGACAAGTAACGAACGATCTTACAACTTTGATTATCAGAAAGTTATCACTTTATGTCTTTTGTCCGGGAATCAGATGTTGAAACGAATATTTTTTTTCATTCTCGATCTAATGCGTGTCAGAGTGTGAACATTAGATTAAATTTCTCCGTGGCGACACGTGATGTCAGCCTCACTGCGCACTTTGGCCGGGTACTTGCGAGAAAATTGAAGGTGTTCTGATGAACTTGGACGATATGAAATATGAATATGTGGAGTTTTTGTTTGACTGGCAATGTGTTGTTAGTATGACGTCGTTACTATGTCATTGGGATGGCCGGTAGGACCATACTAGAGACGCCTGCCGCCGATTTTCTCCGCTTAACTAGATTCGGCCATTGTTACTCTTCCGTCATCCGGGATGCGTCCCGGTGCAAAATTTCAAAGCAATATTTTATCTTGTTTTTTTCAAAGATCCTTTTTAGAGCATTTTAAGTGAGTTTTTGCTTATCACTTTATAATGTCAATTCCATAGAATTATAAGGTACAGAAGCCGCGTGTAGTACAAATTATAAGGTACAGAAGCCGCGTGTAGTACAAATTTCGAATTCAAATGTATGCCAAGTTTTTTTACATGTGTGTGTGTGTTAGGCGGTAGATCGGTTGGTCTACGTATTATGTAGGTGTGCGTATCGGTTGGTGTACGTATACGGCCGGGCAAGTGAAATTCGTCTGTTTCAGCGTAGTTTAGGACGTATACATTTATTGCGATGACTAGGTATCTGTATCATATATAATCTAAGGTCAATTCTTATTTTTAAAAAATTAAATTACATGTGTTGCTCTAATTAATGTCGAGAAACGACATTTACGTATTTATTTTCACAAAATTTCACTATTTTTCTTTCAATCACACTAATGTCAAAAATAATAACAAAACCTTAGAACAAAACCTTAGATTATCAAAACAAAAAATATTGAAATATGAAAATTTGAAAAATTGAATAAATGAATTATGAAATATGTATGTAGGTACCTAACATTTAAATATACAAAATACAATAACATAGAATATTAAGATTACAATAATTAATCTTTACATGATGTGCTGCTCTAATTATTGTCGAGAAACGACATTTAGGTATTTATTTTCACAAAATTTTAATATTTTTCTTTCAATCACACTTATGTCAAAAATAATATCAAAACAAAAAATATTTAAATATGGAAAGATGAAATATTGAAAAAATGAATTATGACAATTTTACGAATATTTCCTATTTTACGTTGATTTACACCTTAATAATTTCGAACATGATCGTATAATATGTATCTCGTACAATAAAGATTATTATTATTAATACATTTATTTGTCTAGATTTTTTGTAAATACTCGAATTAAAACAGTAACTGAATAAACTAGATATTACAAAAATAATTGTCACAAATCACAAGCGAGTTTTCGCCGTCTGAAAACTGAGAGCACTGCAGCTTCCACTGGAACGTCGTATTTCCCGAGGATGCTGCGCGATGCGCGCGCCCCGGGAGAAAAGGGCGGGAACAAGGTGCAATAGAGACAGACATTCTAGCTGTGTCCTCAAAACTATCAAAGCACATCTCAGCAACGGGAAACTCGTAAAAAAGCCATACAAACTATCAACTACCGTCAGCAGTCACCCGAGATTTTTTTACCAAGTCACCCACCGTAAATATCAAAACATTTTTTCCCGATAACCAAATTCCTAGAAATTTCGCTGTTGTTTTCCGAAATTCATTTTGATTAAAACAAACCCTTTTGCTTCGAAACGGTTGTCTAGGTTTCATACTGGAACATAACACCATTTTATGCTTTTAAACCGTCGAATTTCTCGCGATTTGAAAACCATCAGGTACGGACTAGTCTACTTTTTTATTGTGTTCGCTCAAAGAAAGGTTGTGAATTTCTGAGAAAGGGCCGACCCGTATGTGGGCTGTACTAAGTATCCGATGAAAATATTTAGACGCTTGCGACAAACGAAGAATTTTGTAGCATATTTTGTATTATGAAAATTATCTGCTTCATTTCGGTTCTTTATGTAACTGAGTGGAATAAAATGACGTTTCTCCCTTTGACGCTATGTCATCTGCCTTTGAAGTATTTAAAAAAAGAATTTCAATGAAAAAAGTATGAATTTTATAATTGCTCTCTGTAAGTACAGTGTCTTGTGAATAATGAAAGGATAAATTAATGTCCCATTCTTTTTTTACTGTACGTTCTTTACTTATAATTAAACTAGTTGCATGTAACACATGAGATCCAACTGTCGATAGCGATAGTATGTATAGTTGAAGAATAAGTACCAAAATATAAACCCATAAATACACATTATTTAATATTTAAAGATATTTGGTTTTCTATACAACACATGTACCTAGGTATGTATGTCAAGATAGGATAGTATGGAGGTCAGTCCTTTGATCCTACCCAGAATATGAAAACAGCATGATGGTATGTATGTATGTTTGGAGATTAGTATCAAACTATTAAGTCTTCTTAGATATTGTGTGTAGGCTACTGCCATACAAATTGTATAAAGCAATGTCGTCACTAAATTCAATTTTTATAAAAATTGTTAAAAAAATTTGAGATGTGCTTATACAATTTTAATATTTTTTTTTGAAAATTAAATTTTCTAGTTGGGGTGTTTCAGCTTTTTTCGATATTTTTGAAAAAATTGGAAATATAGGCAGTTAAGCTCATAAATTAATCATAAAAAAAATTCTTGATAAAAAATGTTTGAGAGACCCTGGAATTTTAAAAAAAAATGAGATTTTGTATTTGTCTACGTTTAAACTTACCAATTTTCAGCGTTCTAGCTTTTATGGTTTCTGAGGTACATAGAAAAATAAACCAAAATTTCAAAAGTTGATAACCCCTGACTAAAACAAAAATTCACAATTCTGAGTAAAGTTTTGTAGGTCTATAACTATTTATATATACTCTGAAATTTTGGGCTCTGTAAATTGAGCGGATCAAAAGTTATAAGGGGGGGGACAGACACACACACACACAGACACACAAAACTCACATAAAATGTTCTACTCCGAATTCTGAGTAAATCAATGTACGGGAACATATATGCTGCGAGGCCTCTAGTTGGTGTTATTAGCATGCAAAAAGTCCACTACGCCATACAAAATGTTCCTTCGTACACGCATCTTGGCTTAATAATGTCGATTCATTCAGAGAATTGAATTCTCATGAACGAATCGACAGTTGGATTAAAATATTCAATACCTACCTATACGTACAATAAAATGGCGAAGAGAGAATATTGAAATTATTTTTTTTTCTCTTTAATAGATTTTTATTTTTTATTTTTTTTTGTCAACGGCTTTGTATTATACATAGTACAGTAAAGATTACATTTAAATAAGCCAATAAAAGACAAACATATTTCAAATTATAAAACACGCTGATAGGATACATAAATGGTTTTGGTTATTTTGAAGATTGTCACCGCACTGCAACCGCTGTATTCTAAATTCGCTTATCAATAGAAATCTTCTTTTGTACTTAGCAGTACAAAGATTATGGTTTCGAATATGAGCAATATCTATTTGATGTTTCATAACGATTAATATAGGTTTGTACTTAGCAGTACAAAGATGACGGTTTCGAATATGAGCAGTATTTGATATTTCATAACGATTTAAATATAGTTTTGCACTAAGCAGTATCAAGATGACGGTTTCGAATGTGAGCAGTACCTATTTGATGTTTCGTAATGATTTAAATATTGTTTTGTACTTAGCAGTACGAAGAAGGCGATTTGTAATATCAGCAGTATTTTACAATTAAAATATATTTTTGTACTAAGCAGAACCAATATGACAGTTTCGGAAATGAGCGGTATTTATTTGATGTTTGACAGAGACGAATGGAAAATAATGGAAGAGGCTTACATCCAGCAATGGAGGGAGGAAGGCTAAAGAAGAAGAAGAAGAAGAACGATATTATTATTAACAAGTATGAATAATGTATTATTCAAATTCAGTTATAAATGCAATTTGTTCTCACTAGCATAATATTTTTATGGATATTTCGCATTAACAAAATTGACAATCATTATTTATTGTTAACAAAATTGACTATCGTTTTCATTAACAAAATAAACAATAATTAATATTATCAAAATTGAATATAGACACTACCCACAAAATAAAATAACTAACAATAACAAAAAAAAATTAAATATTTCATTTTTTTTTTGTCATTGTGAGATTTTACGACTCAAATAGAAGTACCTAAGCATTACTTACCTGTCGATTTTCGTGAATTTATTAAATTTGATTACATCGGTGTTTTAAGTTCTAAGCCACGGCATAATGAGTTTTTAACCATTACCCTTCTAAAGTTAGGTGAAATTTTGACAGATCAAATATATTTAACATCATGTACCTACCCAATAACAAGTTGTGACATTCTAGTGACCTAAATATTAATCGTCTCACTATTACAGACTGAAAAACATATTGAAACATTGCGTCTCTACCGGTGATCGAACCCGGATCTTAGGCTCAGGAAGTCAGAATGACATCGTTTTAATTAAGAGGACATATAACACTATTTTATTTTTTTAATAATTTTTTGGCGTTCCACCCGATATCGAGTGATATAGCATAACGCTTAATATAGTGACTGAAAATATGATTGATTTAAACCGTCTAATGCACAATGAAGTCACGAAGGCCGACTAAATTAGACTTATTTAAAAATAATGCTGTTATAAAGGGAATTTTTAATATTTTTTTTGGAGGAATTCATGTTGAATTTTAAAATTGTGTGACAAACATTCACTAGAGAAGTGTCGAAAATACTTATGTTATTTTTTTTAGAAACACACACACACTGTTTAACATATTTGAAAAAATTGATTTTAAATTGGGGTGTTTAGGTTTTTATACCCCCTTTAGTCTCAAAGGCTAACAAATAAAAAATATATTGGCTTTAGAAATATGTATGTACCTACAATAGAAGATTACCCGCAAGACCTGTCAAGAGATGGAAGGACAGTTAGACCTCCTCCACCTATATGTATCCTCACAAACAAGTCAAATGACCTAATATGCGACGAAGAAGAAGAAAATGTATCATCCTTCCGATATGCTAACATTTATTTGTGTTTCTTAGTTTTAAGTTACAAAATTTCATTTGTGTACATGTTTATCTAGGATACATATATTTGGGTACCATCTCAAACGATGGCCGAAATTTTACTGTCCAAAATAATAGAATAAGAAAATAAATATGAA
>OY754975.1:19247259-19388945 GCA_963576475.1 Molanna angustata
AGCATAATTGGTGAACGTTGCGCAAGCGCATTGAGTGATCACGTAAACCAGCCGATGACAGGTCGTACCCTGTAGGTGCCTTGATTTCCCAATTTCCCTTAATATTACAACTTCTTTTCTATTGAGTAATAAAAAAAAATTGTCATAATGAAATCATATTTTAGTATATTTTTTTGTTAATTATAAGGGCAGAATGGATTATTTCCAAGGTTATATTAACTATTAATAAAAGATTGCAACTCGCGTGAACGAATTGCATTATAAATTGTAATGAATATATTTTCTACACTCATTAATCAAAATATGTAATTATTTTGATCTCGAAGATTGAGGTTTCTGACCAACCAGATGGAGTAATCTAATTAAATCTGGAATCGGATCTTAGATGACTGGTGCTCTACGTTCTGCTCAGATCAGCCCCCCTAGACAACGTGTCATATTACTCATGAAAAGGAACAAGACAAGATAACTCAATGTATGGAAGTGACAGTTGCCAGTCACGTGACAACTGTCCATTCCATACATTGAGTTATCTTTTCTTGTTTCTTTTCTTGAGCTAAATGACATCTTCAGTCACGAGTGCACAAAACATCACAATACGGTTAATTTTAACATGAAATTTTGTTAGGTACTATTAACTAAAAAAAAATCAGTGAATTTTTAGTTATTTTAGTTTAAGAATTATTGCAGTATCAAAGGTTCTAATTTAGATAAGTCTCGTGTATTATGTACCTTACAACGACATTGATGTTGTCTTCTCCAGTGACACTTGGTGAACCTCGTGTGACTGTCAGATCTGAACCTTCAGCACCCTCAGACAGGCTCATGCTGCTGCTGGAACTAGACAAATATAAAAATTATTATCAGCATAATTAACAGACAAGGTTTTTTTTAAAGCAGATTATCAACTAGTATCATGCTGATATTCTGTATTCTAAAAGTTTTATTACAATATATATGTGTGTGTGTGCTGTATACTGTGTTTATTCAAATTTATCGATTATAGGCTAAAGCCGCTAAAGCAATCATTCGATTATAGGCTAAAGCCGCTAAAGCAATCATTCGATTATAGGCTAAAGCCGCTAAAGCAATCATTCGATTATAGGCTAAAGCCGCTAAAGCAATCATTCGATTATAGGCTAAAGCCGCTAAAGCAATCATTCGATTATAGGCTAAAGCCGCTAAAGCAATCATTCGATTATAGGCTAAAGCCGCTAAAGCAATCATTCGATTATAGGCTAAAGCCGCTAAAGCAATCATTCGATTCTTTTCAAATTTTGTAAATTTGTATATCTATACTCGCTTAGACCCCATTTGATTTTGAAGAATATCTGAACAGTGCTACTTAATTTTTTTAACTGTCAAATATTTCAAAGTGACCCCAAGGCCAGGAAACTTAAAATTTCATATTTTATTTTAAAATTCATAAAATGGCACCGAAGAAATATCAAGTTTTCATAATAAAATATTTTTATCAAAAATAACTGAAACGACTCATTTTATGAAAATGCTGAATATTTTCCATACAACATTTGAGTATTTTGTGGAGTTGACGTGGTAGTCGTGGTAAAAAATCTTGGCTTGCCTTTGAATATTATATTTAGAAATTGAAGACCTAATAGGGATTGTTTTATTGCAACCATACTACAAGATTAAAAAATTGAATCGAATACGATGCTTAATAAATACATTTATATAAAATATATTTTCGCATGTGATTTTAAAAATATTTTTCACTGGAACGAAAAACGATGCTTAAAAAAACATCATATTTTCGACATCTCCCGATTTTCATTCAGGCTTTGCGTAGTCCGAAGGTTCTAGGCACGCTCCTGGTAGTGAGGAGTATAGTGTTGGCCAAAACTTACTCGTTTTATTATATTATCTTTATATTTTACCATCAATATGTATCACAATTATTGCTTCTGTCCTCATTTTTCATGTATTTTTCCAATATAAAACGATTTTAACTCATTTAAAAATATCGCATTTTATTTCTCATATTTTTTAAGACCAAATTTGGAGTTCATGATTTCAATTACAAATTAGTCTGATGAATGAAAAGGCAATTCAGAAACAGATGGACATATTTGCGTAAAAAACGTGAAATAAGATTTTCTTTTTAGAAAATAATTAATATAATTAAATAAATTAACTTAATTTTTAACCACGTTGAGTATTTTTATGCCAACTAGTTTCGGAGACGTAACCGCTCCTTCGTCCGGACAAACTTATTCTAAACTTAGATACTATGTACATAATGTGACCCGTGTGCCTAAATTATGTATCGGAAAGTTGATGGGCGGAGTATACATTATTGAAAGGAGATGTTGTCAACGAAAAAATATTAAATAATGCAGTATTGTTTAAATGTACTTGATTATTAATTATTTTTTGTTTTTTACTTAAGGCTTTTTTATCTCTAATGCCTCCAAGTTATCTAATCTTAAGCCCTCTTTATTTATGTGCAAGATTTTATAGCCTATTTGAGTATTGAAAGAATGATTATTTTCAATCAAATGATTGGCAAACTCTGAGAAATTGTTAATTTTTAAACATCTAAATGCTCCTTAATTCTGATATCAAAATTTTTACATGTTTTACCTATATTCACATTCACAATCTTCACAATTTAATCTATACACTCCCGAATTACTTAATACCGTGTCTTTATCTTTATATATTTAAAAAAAATCATAGATTATTACCAGTATAAAAGGCTGGTTTTAATAACGAAAAAAATGTTTACGTGTTTGCTTTTACAAAAGTGGACTGATGACTGTAAATTAAAACAGCTTATACACATAGGCATTGTAATCAGATTGTCGGGTTCCTATTCCATTTAGTCCAAGTTGATATTTTATAACGCTGAAATAAGACCGTAAATCTAAAATGTACAATTTTAGTATGTTCCTATTTTTTTTTTAAATTAGTAGAACTGAAAACTTTGGTTTTATTTTACCATACCAAATTTATTTATAATTTGTTCCTATTTTAGTTACAATATTTACTGAATACGAGATATTGCGTCGTGATTTATACTATGTGTCAAGAATAATATTTTTTGTTGTTGCATAAAATACTTTTATCGACACATAAAAAAATTATGGTGAGACGTAAACAATAAACAATGTATTTTATATAAGGACAAGGTACCTATTGTATCTATGTTATAATAATATGCATGTATTCAGAAATTTTATCATCTTGATAAAACGATTTCTTTTATCGACAAAAAGGGCGCGAATCAACCGCCATTTTATTATTATTCATAAACTTTCAACTCGTGTAAATATTTGCTGTACAATAAATCACACTAAACACGATGAATATGTGGATTTAGACGGTCCTTGACTGCAATTGTCTTTAAAAGGTTCTTACACGTCAAAGAAAACAAACTGTTTCCTTCTTTCTAAAATTTACTACCTATATACCCGGAGCTTGTCAGAAAGGTAAACAAAATCAAATATGCAGAGGGGACATCACATGAAGTTGACTATTAAATGTGTACATTGGGCTTAAATACATACCATATTTAAAAAAAATCTATCAATAGATAATATTTTAACGGTTATTACTTGCATTGCATGTTAACGTACCTGCTTATTACATGACCGTATATTTAACCCCCATTTCAATGCGTCTTTTAATGGAAAAATATATAAAACAAAACTAGGTATTAGGTATAAAAATATTTAGTTTCGTTTATGTTGAAGTAGTAATGTTTGCAAAATATCAGGCGCATGGAATATTTTGTTGATGGCATAGAAATTAAATAGATCACAGATCAAGCTACACAGTAGTCAACAACGTCAAACAATAAAATTATTTATGTATGGCTGTTTTTTTATATATTTTCTTCCTTATTGAATATACATAGGTATGAAAAAGGTATGTCTGGTACCTGCCTGGGTATGGTTGCGTTTAATAATGGCATCCCCTTTATATTGGTCAAAATTGCAGATTTAAAAAAAAATAGGTATATTCCTAAAACAAAAATTTCAATAATATAAAATAATAACAAGAATGACATAATGTATTGTAACTTAATCAGGCTTTTAGATGGGTCGATGGCAGAGTGGTTAGCGTGCTGGGCTAGTAATCCAGTGATCGCGAGTTTGAATCCTGCCTTGACCGATTTCGTTCACCTATAGCACAAGCATTTATTTGCTTATTTTAGGGAACGTAGGAAGATGTATATGTACTTGTTTAACAAGGATATATTTTTTTTTTTTTGAAAAATTAATTTTATGTTTCATGTGCATATATGTGCACTCACTGCTAACAAAATAATTATTATTCCTTAAAATGGTCTATAAAATTCAATATTTTCAACGATTAGCAAAAATTCTCCCCAAGGAATATGAAGCATAGAATGATATATGAAGCAATGTCTGATTAACTATATATTTTTATGCATGTGCCTACAAATAATATTTGAAACGTAAAAGAAGTTTTATTTAACTCAGATGTTTTATCTAATAAATTGAATAAGGGTTTAAAAATAGTGACCGTACTTTATATAGTAATACTGTTCAGATTTTATTTGAATAATTATTTTTTTCCTGCGTCTCTGTTGATATTATAAGACTATACATTGTATGATGAGACCATAGTTATACCATAGATCAAAGAAAACTGAAATTGGAACGGTTAATAAAAGTAGTATGTATTGGAACAATTTATTGATGATTATATTTATGCACTTTAATAAAGCTACTTTATGCACAAAGACATAACTACTAAAAATCAATTCGCTTTGTTTAGGCAACGAATGAGGATTAATATTTCAACATAGTATTTAATAGATAAAGCACAAATAGTTTACTTTATCAATATAAAAGGTCATTTAGTAGATTAGTCTATCACGATTCTCAGGTCACTACGTCATTAATTTGGGTGTGTAATTTATTTTCCAATTTGTTTTGACCCTAGATTTTGACCTTACACTTGTAAAATTTAATTTGGATTCGAAAAGTTCACCGTATTTCCGAGTATTTTGTTTCGTGTGACTAAATGTTGTGTATTTGGTATTCATTTATTATGTACCTAATAGCTATTGGCAACGCCTTCTACCTACCCTGGGCTATAGATGGCATCTAGCAGGATTTTTGCGGATTTTCTTAATCATTGAAAATGCATAAAAATCAATAAAAATGAATATTCCCATAAACTTGATGTATTTGTATTTAAAAGTATCAATAAGTCTTAATAAGTTGAAAATAATATCAATAAGTCATATCTCTTCTCAATTGTCTTTATTTTTTCGTGTTAAGTTATAATATTTTTGTACAACAGCAAAACATTTCTCCATGGCACTGACTTTTATTCAATATTGGTAAATCTCTAAAATGACTTACCTACTTGAATACTCGTACAACTCACATAGAATTTTATTTACATATAAAAGAAAACTTGATTCTATTTATTTATTTGTAAAATAAACAGAAAATAGTGTTATAAGTAAAGAATAAAATATGATAATCATTATGTACACACATACATACACTCATGCACTATCATCTATATTATAAATTTGACTGTTTGTATGTATCTATGTATGTGTTGAATGCGCTCCTAAACCGTTCATCCAATTGCAATGAAACTTTGGTGAATTGTCGAGAATATACCAGGGATGGTTTCTGGATCAAAAAATTTCTTCTTCTTCTTCTTCTTCATCCACCTTCATTTTACCTATGAAGGCGGATTATCCTGGGAACCGTTCATCCGATTGCAATGAAACTTTGATGAATTGTCGAGCGTATGCCCGGGATAGTTTCTGGATTAGTATTAGGTCATTTTACATATGAAGTGGACTATCCTGGGAACCGTTCATCCGATTGCAATGAAACTTTGGTGAATTGTCGAGCGTATGCCCGAGATGGTTTCTGGATTAAATTTTTTTTTTCTTCTTCTTCTTCATCGAGTATTGGGTCATTTTACCTATGAAAGTGGACTATCCTGGAAACCGTTCATCCGATTGCAATGAAACTTTGGCGAATTGTCGAGGGTATGCTCGGGATGGTTTCTGAATTAAAAAAAATCTTCTTCTTCTTCTTCTTCGGGTATTAGGTCATTTTACCTATGAAGGTAAAATGACCTAATACTCTGGGAGAAGAAGCTTCAACTGTCCTTCCATCTCTTCGCAGGTCTTCCAGGACATTTTTTGGATTTAAACTTTTTTCTTCTTCTTCTTCTTCATTGTGTATTTGGTCATTTTACCTATGAAGGTGGAGTATTGTGGAAGAATAAGATGCAACTGTCCTTCCATCTCTTCGCAGGTTTTCCAGGACGGTTTCTGGATTCAAACTTTTTTCTTCTTCTTCTTATTTATCGTGTATTTGTTCATTTTACCTATGAAGTTGGAGAATCCTGGAAAAAGAAGGTCCAACTGTCCTTTCATCTCTTCGTAGGTCTTCCCAGTATTGTGTCGGGAATTAAACTTTTTCTTAACCTACTGAAGGGACGGGAGGCACTGAAGGGACGGGAGGCACTGAAGGGACGGGAGGCACTTAAGGGACGGGAGGCACTGAAGGGACGGGAGGCACTGAAGGGACGGGAGGCACTGAAGGGACGGGAGGCACTGAAGGGACGGGAGGCACTGAAGGGACGGGAGGCACTGAAGGGACGGGAGGCACTGAAGGGACGGGAGGCACTGAAGGGACGGGAGGCACTGAAGGGACGGGAGGCACTGAAGGGACGGGAGGCACTGAAGGGACGGGAGGCACTGAAGGGACGGGAGGCACTGAAGGGACGGGAGGCACTGAAGGGACGGGAGGCACTGAAGGGACGGGAGGCACTGAAGGGACGGGAGGCACTGAAGGGACGGGAGGCACTGAAGGGACGGGAGGCACTGAAGGGACGGGAGGCACTGAAGGGACGGGAGGCACTGAAGGGACGGGAGGCACTGAAGGGACGGGAGGCACTGAAGGGACGGGAGGCACTGAAGGGACGGGAGGCACTGAAGGGACGGGAGGCACTGAAGGGACGGGAGGCACTGAAGGGACGGGAGGCACTGAAGGGACGGGAGGCACTGAAGGGACGGGAGGCACTGAAGGGACGGGAGGCACTGAAGGGACGGGAGGCACTGAAGGGACGGGAGGCACTGAAGGGACGGGAGGCACTGAAGGGACGGGAGGCACTGAAGGGACGGGAGGCACTGAAGGGACGGGAGGCACTGAAGGGACGGGAGGCACTGAAGGGACGGGAGGTACTGAAGGGACGGGAGGCACTGAAGGGACGGGAGGTACTGAAGGGTCTGAAGCGACGGGTGGTTATGGACCATTTTTAATCATACAGGCAATACGAAGTTTGCCGGGGGTTCACTAGTTCAGATATAAATGTTTTTCATATGTAATCACAGCAGTCAAAATTTATTGTTTATAATGTGGAAATTTGTTATTGGTTTTAGTCTTATACTAATGCATCTATATAAAAAAATGTTATTATACTGTAAATTTCCATGAAATAAACGTTATTATACTGTAAATTTCCATGACATAAAATAAAACAAATAATTAGTTCATTGCATCCCAATAACAGATGGATATATGATAGAGCGGTTACCGCACTGGGCTCGAATTCTGCCTCGGCCGATTTCGTTCACCTATAGCACAAGCATTTAAGCTTAATTTAGGGAATGTAAACAAGGACATATTCATTTTTATAAAAAAAAATATGTTTTCGCATAAGAGTATAAATATCACCAAATGTCTAGCACCAGGCATTCGGCTGCGCAGAGCGCATATTTGTAACCTTTTGCTTATTAAGTTTACGTACAAATCGTCCCCTTCTCGGCAAAATGGTTCAAAATAAATAAATAAGGTATTTGGCGACAACTATAGCAAATATAAATTTCACATAAAAAATACTTTATAATATGTAACATATATTATGTAAGTATAAGTATATGTGTTTTATGGTATAATGTATGTATGGTATAATGTATGTATGTATGGTATAATGTATGTATGCGAGATAGATTATGGATGAATGTGATTATGGTATGTATTATTTATCGAATTTTTGTAATATTTATTATTTATTTATTTATTTAATATACAGAGACACCAACAGAACACTGAACAACACAAACAAAAAAAAACATGAAACAAAAAAATAGAATCTCCAGTGCTCCAATAACAGGTATCTCCCGCATGGCTATTGTGCATAGTTAGGTAGGTACAATCAACGTCTCCTGACCATTCAAATTATAAAAAAGACATTACTTTGCACAGTTAAAAGGAAAGTTTAAAATACACATATACATATATGTAGGAAAACAAAAAGAAAACAAAAGTTGAACTACCTAAAAAGATAAAACAAAAAAAAAGAAGGAATAATTGAACTGAGACAAAAAAAATAGATTTTAGCCCAGCATATTTTAAAGGATAAAAATAAGCAATTTATCAAAGATCAATTTCTATAAAATATGTAATATGTATGTTTAGAAATATGCTTGTGATTTATGTATTATACCGAAATGTTTAAAGTATGTACATATTGTAGTTGGAGCAACTCCGTCTAATGTAATTGTGTTGTGAGTAGTTTGTGTAACATCTGTCGACATAGAACAAAAAATGAGATCTGAAACTGCGTGATATACCACACGAAATTCAAATCATATTTAATCCGTATGTTTTTGGTTACTATTCTGTAAAGGTGTCTAGAATGTATTTTTGTTTTAAAATAAGTTTGTCTAGGGGTTTCCCACAAAAACGTTACTTTTACAATTTTTCAAGGATTCTTTTTTTCTATGTTCATAGTAATTTAAGAAGAGGATTTTGGAATCGGAGCCCATAAAAATGGGTGTAAAATATTTAGCTGCATAATTAATAATATCTAGGGGTGAATACAAATCGATTTATGACTTTGTGGATTGACATACTGACCTTGCATGTTAACATCAGTTAGGTTTGGTACATGCAAACAGGATTATTCTGTTTACATAACCTCATTTTTATAAAATATTTTAATTTATAAGTAAAAAAAGAGACTGGATGAACACGATCACGATAAATATTGATTTTATGACAAATAACAATAAATATTACGAGACATACATACGAAGCATTCTTTTCATAACGGGTATCGTGTTGAGAGTGTGTAGGTATGAGTTTTTTCTAGATAATTTATGAGAATGGAGAATGGCGCGCTATCAAATTCTGTGTCTGTAGAGGTATTTTTTTTATGTAGGTTCTCGGGCTACTAACAGGTGCTATGTCAAATAATCATTTAACACGCACACAATAACAAGTTGCCACATTCTGGAGACTTGAGATATTAATCGTCTCACAGATCCAGACTGAAAACACAATTAAAAATTGTTTCTTCAGCTTGAATCGAACTCGGAACCCTTGGATCAGCAGTCAGATACCTAACCAACTGAGCCAGGAAGGCCGACAGTTAAATACACATGAGATCCAACTGTCGATAACGATAGTATGTATAGTTGAAGAATACGTATAACCAAAGTATAAACCCATAAATCCAAATTATTGAATATTTTAAGATATTTTGTTTTCTATACAAAACTTGTAGGTATGTATGTATGTAAGGATAAGAAAGTATGGAGGTTGGTATTTTTTTCCTACCCGGAATATGAAAACAGCATGATGGTATGTATGTATATTTGGAGATGGTATCAAACTATTAAGTCTTCTGAGATATAATGTCCTATTCTGATTGGTCTAAATTTGTCCGTCTGAATTTTAGTATATGAGAAATGTTAAAAAGTTGACGGCATTTATCCGGGACTCTATTACGTCACACCGCGCGGAAAAAAATATTTTATCCACGGTCGCCCGTTGATTACAGACGTTTTTGTACTCTGAAGTGTATAGGCGACTGCCATACAAAATGTATGAAGCGATGTCGTCACTAAATTCAATTTTTATAAAAATTGTTAAAAAAAAATTAAGATGTACCAATGTTAATATTTTTTTTTTGAAAATTAAATGATCTAGTTGGAGCTTTTCGGCTGTTTTCGATATTTTTTAAAACTTTGGAAATATAGGCAGTTAAACACATAAATTTATCATAAATTTTCTTTTCTTAATAAAAAATGTTTGAGAAACTCTGCAATTTTTTTGAAAAATCCTATCTGAGATTTTATATTTGTCTATGTTCTAGCTTTTATGGTTTCTGAGATATATGGAAAAATAAAGTAAAAATTCAAAAGCTGATAACCCTTGACTGAGACAAAAATTCAAAATTTCGAGTATAAAAGTTTATATATTTTGTTTTTGACAGTTGTATCTCATGTGTATGCAACTAGTTTTATCAATAATGTGCAAGAAACAATTATTATTTCATACGAAAACCAGGAAAAGTTTATAATTTGTTTACATGAGTTTTCCTTTACTTGATGTTATGATGTTGTTCAATCATTTTAAATTGATAAAAAATGTAAAAAAGTAATAAAGCTGTTATTATTATGATAAAATGTGTTTATGTATTAAAAAAAAATATAATATTGGTGCTAAATTTAATATCCGTGCAAGACATGGATAGTTTATGTATGATGTTCTTACCATCCTCCAGCAGAACGGGAGTTGGTCGGTGTACTCGGTGGCACGGGTGCTCGATGGATACTTCCACGGGTCTTGGAGGGGCGCAGACTCTCCAATGAAAGACTTCTAGGGGCCACACGACCCTTGCCGCGGCCATTGGGACTCAGAGGCCTAAGCAACTTAAGCCCCTTAAGTGACATGTTCTTTTACTCCACTAATATGTTAGAGACGTAGATATCTTCAACTCCATTTTTTCATAATGTTTCATTTGATGATTCATCTAGAATTAGTACAATTTAAAATATTTTTTTCCGTTCCGGTGTCCTGGGTTTGTTTACCAGCAGAAGAGAAACACTGGTGAAGAAATTGCCATATGGCAATAAACATGCCATTTGCGGGTGAAAAGAAGGTGTTAATCAATTATTTAATTAACTTTATTGATTGATTTATTTATTTCTTAAATAATTTATTTATTTATTTCTTTTTAAATGTATTTTTTTTATTTATTCATTTACTTTTTTATTTTTTTATTTACTATTTACTTGTTTGTTAATTGATTTATTTATCAACATATACTTTTTATTTTATTTTATTTTTTGTTTTCTTTTTTTGTCAATGCTGACGGTGTTGAATATGTAGAATTCCATAATGGGTATTTTAAATCAAACAAATGATTTGGTCTACATACATATATATTTTTTCCTGAGTCCAGGACGACCGTTTCAGCTTATTAGGCCCTTATCAACTGGTCCTAATAAGCTGAAACGGTCGTCCTGGACTCAGGAAAAAATATATATGTAGACCAAATCATTTGTTTGATTTAAAATACCCATTATATACTTTTTACTTTGAATTTATTAAAATAATGATATAAAATAAGAGTAGGTACAGAAACATAGTACCACCAGCCACCAAGTGTATACCAACGAAATTTACAATAGACATCAAAGAAAATAAGAATTAAAACAGGAATATAACAAAAACCACTATTAATAATAATATATAGTAAAACTCTAAAAATAAATGTATCTACACAAAAAGAGACGTTATGGAAATTTAAAAAAAAAACACGAAACACGTTTGTAAAATTTTACGCCACTAAATTTATAGATTTTAAAGTAGTATTTTATAGTTTTAAAGTAATAATTAAAGCAAAAGTATTTTTATGAGAAATCATGCCTTGATTTGATGAAAATGCGATTTATTTTTTCAAAATATAGTTACAGAATAAACTTTTTAAGTACCTATATGTTGTATCATCATTGCAGTAATTAACAGTAGTCCATAGGTAAAAACCAACTGCAAATATTATTCAATGATAGCCATGTATTTTCATATATTTTAGCCATATATTTCGAACAATGTTATACCAACACATCGCAAAAACCGCGCGTTTGTATCAGTTTTTTTTAATAATTTTAATTTAATTCATTTTCAATTTAATTTACAAAATATTCAAAAAGTATGGCTAAATTTAGTTCATCGACTGAATTTCTTTAAAGAACTATTAAGTATTATTTCTTAAATAAATAATAATACTTCTTGGTAGAACGGAACCTATTTATAACCTATATTTTATTTATATTAAGTAATATTTTGAATGAGTTAAAGTTTTTGCGCGGATTATGAAAGATAGTAACTTTATTTGGATTGCAATCATGTAATATGATCAAACTAGACTATGATTATGTCGTAAGCGTAATCTTCACATTGCCCGCAAGATAGTCAACTAAAAACTGTAAGTGTCATTAATTAAAATAGCGAAACTTAAAATTAATAGTTTTTTTTATCTAAAACAAAGTTTTTTATTTTAGACACATTCGTTTATTCATTATCTATATCAAAACTACTAAAAACATAATTTACAATTTTACAGTGCCAAGTCACACATGTTTAAATTTAAAATATCAAAATAATATATCGAATATACTTTTATAACGTCGAATTGTGACGCGAAAATATGGAAAAAATCATCCACTCTTTCCGTTGGACGTGTAATGACTGAAGTTAGCAACTTATTGGACAAAACTCACGCCCCTTTGCCGATTGTTGTAGTAACCATTTTCACCACCCCAATTTGAAAAAAGAACAAATCGAAAGTCGTTGGTTGCGCGCCAATATGCTTAATTCATTTATCATTATTTTGTGTGAAAAACCTCAACATGATAAGGGGAAAACGAAATGTAGTACCTATGTCCCATAAAGGGCTTTATAAATATTTACGGGAAATCGAAGTTCGGTATACAATACAACAATGACGTGAGAAATTATTTCAAAAGAATCGTTTGGGTGTTACATGTTACCATTCTAGAGTCGGTGCAATATTTATGTTTCTATGGAAAATATTGAAATTTGGAACACATTCAATCGGACAGTTTGGACAGAAAAAGGTAAATGATGGAATCATAGGGAAAAATTAAAAGTTGGAAAACTAATATGATATCAATATGAAGTCAACAGGACAGTTTGGGCTGTTGAGAGGACACAAAAAAAAAACCCAGCGTAAATGTTGAAATCTTAGAGAAAAAAATAAAAATAAACGAATATAGGAATAAAGGAATAAATGATTAAATAAATAAATTTATAAAATAATAAACGTTTATGCTTGACAAAACAGTTTATTAAAATTTTCCAATCACATAATTCAATGGTTAATAAGTGGTGGCAAAGCGGATAGCGCGCCAGTGGTCGCGAGTTTTCGTTTCAATTTCGATAAAGTTATATTTTTTAACAAGTATTAATGCATTTTCATTCATTTTAAAAATTAAAACATTTAATTACCAAATAGAAAATATTCAATGTACCTACAAACGCTGATTAACGGCAAATTATTAAACAACTTAAATAGAAAAACACATAAATTCCGGTAAATAAAGTACGTAATAAATAATCACACTTATCATAATATCATGTTTATTTACAAAATTTCCAATTGAAAATCACAAACATGGCTAAAATATTTCGCACAATCTCTGTAACATCCCTCTCCATTATCCAACTTCAAAGTTGAAGTGGTCTTTATATAATATCTTCAAAGATTTTTAACTCTCAACATTACTTAGTCTTAGCTCATCTCTCCATGGAAAGCGGATTCGAAATATGTCTTAATCTATTTGGAAATAATATAATTATTATTGACTTTGTTTATAATTATTATTACTTGAATATCGTGACGTGTATATTGAGAAAACCATTTTTGATTTATTGTTTTATTCATTGACATCGTAAAATCGAACTATTTGAACATTCAAATGTTTTTTTTTTGTAATTTACATATTTCGACCCGCGAAATCAATTGATTTTCTCATCAGTAGCGTAAAAGAAGAATGATTCAAGTTCAAAAAGAAACAGTGTCAATTTTTTAAACCATAATGCGAAAGTTTTATGGATAAACACTATCTATACTGATATGTACTGCACGCGTTTAAACAAAGTATTGAAAGACTTTATATTTTTAATGTACATATGTATCGGACGTCGCAAGGTCGGAACATTTTTAAATTTATGTTTTGAAAATGTTAGGTTAGGTTAGTCTATTTTGTTTTTAGGTACAAGACATTTTAATTTTAAATATTTTATTGTAAAAAACATCGCGATGACAGCTGTCAAGTTGACATATGACGTTTTACGCACGAGAATGTTGCGCGGGTCGGGGTTCAGTAGTAAATCGCAAACGAGTTCACGCGTGTTGTTTATTAAAATGCTGCGTATAATATAATTACGAATTTGAATATCAACTTAATACGCAGAGATTCAAAGTAACATATTTTCGATTTAAAATAAATTATCATATGTTTGTGTATCAGGACCACTAATGTATATTAAAGCTATTTTTGATTTAATTTCTCGTTTTTTGATATAGTAAATTCAGTTTTTGTAATTTTTATAGCAGGATTTTGATAAAAAATAGTTTTTAATGTAGTGTATAAATATGATATCATATAAAGCGAATAAAATTTAATTAATTCGAATCTCAAGAGCCTTTAATAAACTTGAGCAAAAAATAAACTTGAAAATGTAAATATGAACACCTGCATGTTATTGCGTCATTATATTGCACACTTGCATGTTATGTTTGTCAACAAGTGAATATTCTAGAATGTGCATTGGTGTATAATAAAGTATAAATTAGTAATTTGTTAATTATTAAATATATTATTTAGGGATTGGTCTCGTACTTAAAGCAAATCTATTTTTACTATGATATAATTTATCACCTTACTTGGTTTAATGAGATGATGAGTGTTTGTGGGTTCAATGTCTGTAATTAGTGATCAGAAAAAATATTATGATTTACAACCATAAAAATTATGTCAATGCCGATCAGCGTTTTTGTAGTATTGACACATTCATATTTGAAATAAATGGTCACATGACATTCTCACTCACTAATGCGAGGATTGGTCACGTGACATCCAATAGCAGAGTTGAGCTTTGTCATGTGGCAGGACAGCATTTATATATAATTTTCATTTAAAATCTGTTTTAATAAACGGTTACTCGGCTCCAACATCTTGGATGTGATTAAGCGTGTGACAGATAACGTTTATATATTTCCACATGTAGTACTTTAAAATGGTTATCACATGATTTCAAACTAATTTATTACAGAATCATGATCTGCAGACGTTGTTCCTATGAATGTTCATTGTCTCATCAGGATATAACTTGAATCCGAATGTATTTTGTAACATGTAAAATTAATTAATAATAAAAATAATAAATGAATACGCCACTGCCTGGAAGTTTGTTGACAGAAATTTGTTATAAAAGGGCTTTGCGGCCCTCAGTATTATACAATTCAGTATTATACAATTTTCAGTTGGGAGTCAGGAGTTTTTAGTTGGGAGTGTTAGTCGATGAGTTTGAGGAGTCAATGTTAGTTTGAGTCGATGCAGTTTGGAGTTTGTCTTCAGTCAACAATCTTCCAGTATTGGCTGGAAGAACACGAAAATTGTCTTTCATTTATAACTGATACCTTAGATTTACCAAAAATACCTAGGTAAAAGTTTGAAAGAAAATCGCGGGTTTTGGGTTTCGATAGTTGAGATAAGCCCAATGTTATTTTGAATTGAACTGACCACAATATCAGTAGTTTAATTAAGCTCCCGGCCGTGCTGTGTTTGAACGAACGCTGACTCTCCCTTGAGACAGGTTCGTAACCAGGCGGTGGTGGTTGAGCCTATAGCAGTTGGAGAACCTGCAAGGGTTCATCTACGACCAACTCGCTTTGCACTTCACTGTAGCTTCAACGAAAGCCAGCATTTATTAGTTGGGAAAAGAAGCAACTAACGTCTCTGTGTAGACGTTATATACTCAAATTTTCCTACGTCATTAGAGTGACAGAAAGCGATCGGTCTTTGTGTTAATCGGCTTATATTTCGGTCTATTGGGGACGTTATATAGCCGGTTTTCTACCGGACCGAGTCAGCTGGGTTACTCTGATTGCGGTGGATTAATTTGAGAGAAAGAGTTGCTTTCGCTGATTTTCCCAAAAGCGGACGTAACCTTATTGAGAGGTCCGTCACGTTCGCTTCTATGTATCTAACAATAAATTTATTATTTAATTACTCAGTGCATTCGTAGGTATAAGTATGTATAAAATAGTTTTTATCTAATGAATATCAATAATATCAAGTAATTCAAAGTTTTACATACTGATAAATTTTAAGATATGAGTAAAAAAAATATTGTAAAATTAAACAAAGCTCAATCTTGAAAACGCTATGCCTACGTAAAAAAGTGTAAAACAGTGTATGTGTTGAATCAAAACATTGAAATACAAACACACGAAAAATATAAGAAGTATTCAATAAAATGGAAATTTCCATTCTAAATAGTTTTTTGCAGTTCATATATCAACAAAGCGTGTGCATTGTTTCGGCGACAATTCTAATGACACTTTTGTATAAATATTACACAAAGTCCTTTGATTATTTTGAAACGTTGGATATTCCATATATGAAGCCGACGTTTATGTTGGGAAATATCGGACCGTTGATATTGTCCAATACATCTTTCGCTGAATGGGACATCAGTCTTTACACATATTTCGAAGGATTGCCATATGGAGGTATTTATTTGATCACATACATATGTTTTAAAAAATGTTTTTACTCTCTACAACTATGGAATAGTGGAGAGTCATGATTTATAATTTTTAAGAGTATTTTATTTACATCAATTTCTCAATGTAGAGAGTGCATACTTTGAGTTTCGTTGTGATGTTTTTGTGTATATGCCGTATCCTGTATGCCGTACACAAATATGAAAATTTGTATCCTCTGTACAGATCAAACTAAAAGGCCGATGAACTTAATTTTGAAACCACGTGTGAAGTACATAAACATAGAGCTGATTAGTTTTTCATAGACAACTGTTCATTCTTTCTCAATGTTTCTCTATGATTTCATCTGTTAAAACTGAAAAAATGCTCTCACGACCTGTAAATTTTAGATATTTTAATTTTGTTTAAACTATTTATACAATACCAATAATATTCAAAAAACTGCATTCAAAGTTGGTCAATGTTAAAAGAAAAATAAAAAACCGTTTGAAAAATTATGTTCATAACAAGAGAAATTTTTTATGTTTGGCAATGTTATGTTATTTGATTCCATATTGATATAAGAGTGTAATATTAGCAGGGAAGCTTCAGTGCAGAGTTGGCCACAATTCACTCGTTATTTTATATATTGTCTATACATATGTATATGTATACATATTGTTTGATGAATTTTGTTAATCTACTTTTGAATCTTTTGATTTCTTTTTTTATTATATTTGCAATTTCTTGTTCAGATACTATTTCAAATTTTTCTAATTTATATTTAATTGATTCTGCTTCATTTCCTGAGGTCAAGGTGATATTATCTATCTTGTTGGTTATTTCATTTGAAAGATTTTTTCCAACATTAGCAAAAAAATATTGCAAACATTGGCACATTGTTTAGAGTTTTCAGAAACATGTATTATATTATTGTTAATTTGTAATTTTGAGACGTCATTTGTTTTTCTTTTATTTTCGATTATTTCATTTGTTTTCCATTTTTTACTGATGTTGCCAGAGTTTGAAACCCGTTTTTTTATATTTATTTATTACTGAGACAAATAACTTAATATATTATTATTACTTTAGAATCTCTTTCTAGAATCGCAGGACCGGGATGCCTCGGTAAAGAGATTGCCAAAGTCCGTCAGGGAAACCTGATATGGGACACTATGCAGAAGAAGAAGAATATCTTTATCGTTTGGATTCAGAAGATTATTAAATAAAAATTGTTGCATCTATGTATCCTAGACTAAAAGTTCAATCTACTTCATATAATTTATAACTTTTTAGCCAAAACTTCTTTTACATCCTTTTCTTAAATTTCACTTGTCTGTCTATATTGGAATTTTGCAATTGATTTTTAACCAACTTCCCGGTCAGTAAGAGCTCAGAAAATTGGTGTATTTTGTTACAGTTTCTAGCTTGATTCATTTGATATTTTGATGACATTGAACAATGATGTATTTCTGAAATTGAATTGTGACTGCTATACTTGTTGCATAATATTCAGGCGTTATTTACATAGTTATCAGATAGCTTTTGAAACCATGAAAAGGTGTTCTCAATTTTATTTATTTACATGTCTTGGTATATTTGTGGAGCCTGCTTTCTTTAACTTGCTTTCTACGAAATTGGCTAAAATCAACAACGGAAATACACGTTGGTATAATACGCATTATTCAAAGTAAATGCACGTATTTAAAGGGAATAATTAGTTTGATATTTATTGGGATCTAATGTTATGTCAAGTCGGAATGAGTTTCTGTTAATTTTTTTAGTAATTTAACTATCAATTACAGGAGTTTTCCTCGGACGGAGTCCACAGATAATGATACGGGATCCTGAACTTATCAAAAAAGTCCTAATAAAAGATTTCGAACACTTCACAGACCGATCACAGACCTACATAAACCCAACACTGCACATTAAAAATAATTTGGTTAATTATAAGGTAAGAACACCAATTATTTTTGAAAGGGGTGATTTTTTTTTAACATGGCTGTGTAGCGTACACCATCTATTAGGGTTTGGGTATATTGTACTAACTTTTCTGAAGAAGCGCACTACGTAGCGTTGGGGAGATTGTGTACACTAGTAAAATATATTTTTTATTACTTTATAAGTATAATTTGGTCGAACGAAAAAATCCACATAAAAATTAACTTCTACTAAACAAACATATACCTATTTAAATATAGGGATACGTAAATAATAATGTAAGCCAACCTCCACCAGATATTGAAATAAATATATTTTTAACGACAATATTAAATATGTGTTTAAATTCGTTAAAATAATTCCAGGGTGAAGAATGGAGAAATCTTCGAAAGATCTTATCTCCTGTCTTTACATCAGGAAAGCTAAGAGCAATGGAAAATATTCTACAACAGTGTGGAAAGCAGATGGTGGAACTGCTTGGAATTATGTCTGGTAAATCTATTGTATGAAAATTTACTTATTATTCAACAGAATGTCACAAATATTGTAGTGATTAAGTGCAAGCCTAGACATTTTGCACGTTTCATGGCAAGACCAAGGCCTTAAATTCAAAAGTCTTGCAAAACATTTAACATATTTTATTCTTAAAGAAAAAATAAGTAATCTACGCAGTGGCATAGTTAGGGCTCTAATTATATAGGTATGTTTAAAAAATTTATATGTAAGGAAACCCCAACATTTTTATAAAAAATATGAAATTAAATAATTTTAATTACAACTTTGACGCGACCTCTCCTGTTCGCGTTATATTTTGTTTAAATTCGGCGCCAAATCGGCTGACCACAAACAAATATTTAGGATAAAATAGTAGGTATGTGAAAAATTTTGACAATAACACATAACCAAAAATATGTGACATTACGAGCGAAAAGTTTGACAGTCGAAATAAGACACGCGCAGACACGCGTCGTGTCGACACGGACTGCGTTTACTGTGGCCAGAGCAGCTGCAAACCGCACCAGAGGGTGTCGGTTAGGCTCGCTCCACATCGGCAGCCATGGATGTGACACCTGGAGTGCCGAGATGGATCGGCGCACCACCATTCGGCGAGAGAACCGCTTTCCTGGACCGAAGCGAGTGCTGAGTTTGGAAAGTGTTCCAAACGCTGTTGGGTGGCGCTGGACCCTGGAACAACGGCCTGCATCTCCTTGAGACTCGCCCCGTTGCCGTTAGCTCCCGACAGTCACCCAACCGGCATCTGCCGGTGTCTGGGACCCGAGGTTGCTTTCGCCGATAGCCTTGCCCCTTCGCTTATCGGTGACGGTCCATTCCGGCATTGACGGTGCATCAGCACTTTCATGGCCGTGGCGAAAAATTATGTGTGCCCCAAAACGACAATATTTGTGACATTTTTTGTAATTTCCGTGGTGACAATATTTCGGCTGTGTGTGATTTTATTTAATTTATATTATTTAATTCATTTTAACGTGTGCAGGACGTCCAATATTGACTCTTATTTATTTTAATTTGTGACGTCCTAATTTATTGACAATGTTACTTATTTTAATTATTTATTTTAACAGACATTTTAATAATTTTATCTTGTGACATGACCGTGCTGCCTGACGATTGTGCACTGACATTTATGTATCGTCAGACCACGGCTTCAGCTATCGTTTAGTTTTTTTTATTTTATCTCGTTCAGCAATTGTGTGTGGACACTCAAGTTCCATTCGAACACTGGAAAGAGGTGAGCTCGACCTCCAAGCCTCTTGGGAGGAGGGTATCAACTTGACAAGACAAATTAAAAATTAATTTATGATTTCAATAACTTTTCATCGTTGCTTCAACACTTGAGGAATCACAAATGATTTTTTATTTATTTTACAATTCTAATTTAAAAATTCATTTGAATTTTGTTATCCTAGGATATTTTGAGAGTCAAATATTATTTTTTTACACATTTATTTCGATATATTTCGAGTGTTTTGAAATTTGGGCCCATTGTTAAGCTGGGCCCTTGTATATTTCACGGCCCTGCTGTTGTAGGTAGTTTACGTCACTGTAAAATATTAATGTGGCTGAAGTTTCGAACGTTCTAACGGAATGAACTAACGGATCAATGGTCAGGATACAATAGTGATAACCCAAGGAAAAAATATTTTTTATTTATTTATTTATTTATTATATATATTTTATTTGTAGTTTTAATTGCTTGTTTATTTATTTATTTATGCATTGACTAGTTTTTTTTAATTATTTACTTATTTATGCATTAATGAACGATAAAATAAACGGAAAAAAATTGAAAATAATCTGAATATAAATAAAGTAAACGTCGTTATACCCCACCATATAGGGTAACCAGCGACAGGTTTGCGGAAACGCATAACCTAATAATATAAAGCATTACACATGCGTGTATACCCACACACATTTTTTTATAATCTACGTACTTACTGAATATAAATACACCACCATGTAGGGTATCAGCGACAGGTTTGCGGAAACACATAACCTAATAAAATAAAGGACTACACATGCGTGTATGCCCACGCACATTTTTTTTATAATAAACGTACTTAGTGAATATAAATACACCACCATGTAGGGTAATCAGCGACAGGTTTGCGGAAACGCAGAACCTAATAAAATAAAGCACTACACATGCGTGTATGCCCACGCACATTTTTTTTATAATTTACGTACTTAGTGAATATAAATACACCACCATGTAGGGTAACCAGCGACAGGTTTGCGGAAACGCATAATCTAATAAAATAAAGCACTACACATGCGTGTATACCCACGCATTTTTTTTTAATAATTAACGTACTTAGTGTTTATACATACACCACCATGTAGGGTAACCAGCGACAGATTTGCGGAAACGTATAACCTAATAAAATAAAGCACTACACATGCGTGTATGCCCACGCACATTTTATTATAATTTAAGTACTCACTGAATATAAATACACCAACATGTGGGGGAACCAGCGACAGGTTTGCGGAAACGCATATCCTAATAAAATAAAGCACTACACATGCGTGTATGCCCACGCACATTTTTTTATAATAAACGTACTTAGTGAATATAAATACACCACCATGTAGGGTAACCAGCGACAGGTTTGCGAAAATGCATAACCTAAGAAAATTATGCACTACACATGCATGTATGCCCACGCACATTTTTTTTATAATTTACGTACTTAGTGAATATAAATACACCACCATGTAGGGTAACCAGCGACAGATTTGCGGAAACGCATAACCTAATAAAATAAAGCACTACACATTCGTGTATGCCCACGCACATTTTATTATAATTTAAGTACTTACTGAATATAAATACACCACCATGTGGGGTAACCAGCGACAGGTTTGCGGAAACGCATAACCTAATAAAATAAAGCACAACACATGCGTGTATGCCCAAGCACATTTTTTTTTAATTTACGTACTAACTGAATATAAATACACCACCATGTAGGGTAATCAGCGACAGGTTTGCGGAAACGCAGAACCTAATAAAATAAAGCACTACACATGCGTGTATGCCCACGCACATTTTTTTATAATTTACATACTATCTGAATATAAATACACCACCATGTAGGGTAATCAGCGACAGGTTTGCGGAAACACATAACCGAATAAAATTAAGCACTACACATGCGTGTATGCCCACGCACATTTTTTTATAATTTACGTCTTACTGAATATAAATACACCACCATGTTGGGTAATCAGCGACAGGTTTGCGCAAACGCAGAACCTAATAAAATAAAGCACTACACATGCGTGTATGCCCACGCACATTTTATTATAATTTAAGTACTTACTGTCTATAAATTCACCACCATATATGGGAACCAGCGACAGGTGTGCGGAAACACATAACCTAATAAAATAAAGCACTACACATGCGTGTATGCCCACGCACATTTTTAATAATTTAAGTACTTACTGAATATAAATTCACCACCATATATGGGAACCAGCGACAGGTGTGCGGAAACACATTACCTAATAAAATAAAGCACTACACATGCGTGTATGCCCACGCACATTTTTTTATAATTTACGTACTTACTGAATATAAATACACCACCATGTAGGGTAATCAGCGATAGGTTTGTGGAAACGCATAAGCGAATAAAATTAAGCACAACACATGCGTGTATGCCCACGCACATTTTTTTTAGAATTTACGTACTTAATAAATATAAAAACACCACCATGTAGGGTAATCAGCGACAGGTTTGCGGAAACGCATAACCTAATAAAATAAAGCACTACGCATGCGTGTATGCCCACGCACATTTTATTATAATTTACGTACTAACTGGATATAAATAAAGTAAACCTCGTTATACCCCACCATGTAGGGTAACCAGCGACAGGTTTGCGGATACGCATAAACTAATTAAATAAAGCATTACACATGCGGGTATGCCCACACACATTATTTTAATAATTTACGTACATACTGAAAATAAATAAAGTAAACCTCGATATACCTCACCATGTAGGGTAAACAGCGGCAGGTTTGCGGATACGCATAACCTAATTAAATAAAGCATTACACATGCGTGTATGCCCACTCAAGTACATTTTTATATTTTACGTACTTAATGAATATAAATAAAGTAAACCTCGATATTTTATTTGGCCAAAGATACCCTCGGAACGGAAAATTTTGAAGTCAAATATAATATTAAAAAAAAATCTAGCACTTTTATTTGGTCAAAGATACCCTCAATTTTTCTGAGGTGTATGAAGCACTACAATGTGCATCTGACGCAAAAATAAAATTCAAATAAAATAAACCGCAACATTGTTTTAAAGCCGATGAACGGAAAATTTTGAAGTCAAATATAATATTAAAAAAAAATCTAGCACTTTTATTTGGTCAAAGATACCCTCAATTTTTCTGACGTGTATGTAGCACTACAATGTGCATCTGACGCAAAAATAAAAAACAAATAAAATAAACCGCAACATTGTTTTCAAGTCGATAAACGGAAAATTTTGAAGTCAAATATAATATTAAAAAAAAATCTAGCACTTTTATTTGGTCAAAGATACCCTCAATTTTTCTGAGGTGTATGTAGCACTACATTGTGCATCTGATGCAAAAATAAAATTTATAAAAAATGAACCGCAACATTGTGTTCAAGCGGATTAACGGAAAATTTTGATGTCAAATATAATATTAAAAAAAAATCTAGCACTTTTATTTGGTCAAAGATACACTCAATTTTTCTGAGGTGTATGTAGCACTACAATGTGCATCTGATGCAAAAATAAAATTTATAAAAAATGAACCGCAACATTGTGTTCAAGCGGATTAACGGAAAATTTTGATGTCAAATATAATATTAAAAAAAAATCTAGCACTTTTATTTGGTCAAAGATACCCTCAATTTTTCTGAGGTGTATGTAGCACTACAATGTGCATCTGACGCAAAAATAAAATTTATAAAAAATAAACCGCAACATTGTGTTCAAGCGGATCAACGGAAAATTTTGATGTCAAATATAATATTAATAAAAAATCTAGCACTTTTATTTGGTCAAAGATACCCTCAATTTTTCTAAGGTGTATGTAGCACTACAATGTGCATCTGACGCAAAAATAAAATTCAAATAAAATAAACCGCAACATTGTTTTCAAGCCGATTAACGGAAAATTTTGAAGTCAAATATAATATTAAAAAAAATCTTGCACTTTTATTTGGTCAAAGATACCCTCAATTTTTCTGAGGTGTATGTAGCACTACAATGTGCATCTGACGCAAAAATAAAATTTATTAAAAATAAACCGCAACATTGTGTTCAAGCGGATTAACGGAAAATTTTGATGTCAAATATAATATTAAAAAAAAATCTAGCACTTTTATTTGGTTAAAGATACCCTCAATTTTTCTGAGGTGTATGAAGCACTACAATGTGCATCTGACGCAAAAATAAAATTCAAATAAAATAAACCGCAACATTGTTTTAAAGCCGATGAACGGAAAATTTTGAAGTCAAATATAATATTAAAAAAAAATCTAGCACTTTTATTTGGTCAAAGATACCCTCAATTTTTCTGACGTGTATGTAGCACTACAATGTGCATCTGACGCAAAAATAAAATTCAAATAAAATAAACCGCAACATTGTTTTCAAGCCGATTAACGGAAAATTTTGAAGTCATATATAATATTAAAAAAAATCTAGCACTTTTATTTGATCAAAGATACCCTCAATTTTTCTGAGGTGTATGTAGCACTACAATGTGCATCTGACGCAAAAATAAAATTTATAAAAAATAAACCGCAACATTGTGTTCATGCGGATCAACGGAAAATTTTGATGTCAAATATAATATTAATAAAAAATCTAGCACTTTTAATTGGTCAAAGATACCCTCAATTTTTCTGAGGTATATGTAGCACTACAATGTGCATCTGACGCAAATATAAAATTTATAAAAAATAAACCGCAACATTGTGTTCAAGCGGATTAACGGAAAATTTTGATGTCAAATATAATATTAAAAAAAATCTAGCACTTTTATTTGGTCAAAGATACCCTCAATTTTTCTGAGGTGTATGTAGCACTACAATGTGCATCTGACGCAAAAATAAAATTTATAAAAAATAAACCGCAACATTGTGTTCAAGCGGATTAACGGAAAATTTTGATGTCAAATATAATATTAAAATAAATCTAGCACTTTTATTTGGTCAAAGATACCCTCAATTTTTCTGAAGTGTATGTAGCACTACAATGTGCATCTAAAGCAAAAATAAAATTGAAATAAAATAAACCGCAACATTGTTTTCAAGCCGATTAACGGAAAATTTTGATGTCAAATATAATATTAAAAAAAAATCTAGCACTTTTATTTGGTCAAAGATACCCTCAATTTTTCTGAGGTGTATGTAGCACTACAATGTGCATCTAAAGCAAAAATAAAATTAAAATAAAATAAACCGCAACATTGTTTTCAAGCCGATTAACGGAAAATTTTGAGGTCAAATATAATATTAAAAAAAAATCTAGCACTTTTATTTGATCAAAGATACCCTCAATTTTTCTGAGGTGTATGTAGCACTACAATGTGCATCTGACGCAAAAATAAAATTCAAATAAAATAAACCGCAACATTGTTTTCAAGCCGATTAACGGAAAATTTTGAAGTCAAATATAATATTAAAAAAAATCTAGCACTTTTATTTGGTCAAAGATACCCTCAATTTTTCTGAGGTGTATGTAGCACTACAATGTGCATCTGACGCAAAAATAAAATTTATAAAAAATAAACCGCAACATTGTGTTCAAGCGGATTAACGGAAAATTTTGATGTCAAATATAATATTAAAATAAATCTAGCACTTTTATTTGGTCAAAGATACCCTCAATTTTTCTGAGGTGTATGTAGCACTTTAATGTGCATCTGACGCAAAAATAAAATTGAAATAAAATAAACCGCAACATTGTTTTCAAGCCGATTAACGGAAAATTTTGATGTCAAATATAATATTAAAAAAAAATCTAGCACTTTTATTTGGTCAAAGATACCCTCAATTTTTCTGAGGTGTATGTAGCACTACAATGTGCATCTAAAGCAAAAATAAAATTAAAATAAAATAAACCGCAACATTGTTTTCAAGCCGATTAACGGAAAATTTTGAGGTCAAATATAATATTAAAAAAAATCTAGCACTTTTATTTGATCAAAGATACCCTCAATTTTTCTGAGGTGTATGTAGCACTACAATGTGCATCTGACGCAAAAATAAAATTGAAATAAAATAAACCGCAACATTGTTTTCAAGCCGATTAACGGAAAATTTTGAAGTCATATATAATATTAAAAAAAATCTAGCACTTTTATTTGATCAAAGATACCCTCAATTTTTCTGAGGTGTATGTAGCACTACAATGTGCATCTGACGCAAAAATAAAATTTATAAAAAATAAACCGCAACATTGTGTTCATGCGGATCACCGGAAAATTTTGATGTCAAATATAATATTAATAAAAAATCTAGCACTTTTAATTGGTCAAAGATACCCTCAATTTTTCTGAGGTATATGTAGCACTACAATGTGCATCTGACGCAAATATAAAATTTATAAAAAATAAACCGCAACATTGTGTTCAAGCGGATTAACGGAAAATTTTGATGTCAAATATAATATTAAAAAAAATCTAGCACTTTTATTTGGTCAAAGATACCCTCAATTTTTCTGAGGTGTATGTAGCACTACAATGTGCATCTGACGCAAAAATAAAATTTATAAAAAATAAACCGCAACATTGTGTTCAAGCGGATTAACGGAAAATTTTGATGTCAAATATAATATTAAAATAAATCTAGCACTTTTATTTGGTCAAAGATACCCTCAATTTTTCTGAGGTGTATGTAGCACTACAATGTGCATCTAAAGCAAAAATAAAATTGAAATAAAATAAACCGCAACATTGTTTTCAAGCCGATTAACGGAAAATTTTGAGGTCAAATATAATATTAAAAAAAAATCTAGCACTTTTATTTGATCAAAGATACCCTCAATTTTTCTGAGGTGTATGTAGCACTACAATGTGCATCTGACGCAAAAATAAAATTCAAATAAAATAAACCGCAACATTGTTTTCAAGCCGATTAACGGAAAATTTTGAAGTCAAATATAATATTAAAAAAAATCTAGCACTTTTATTTGGTCAAAGATACCCTCAATTTTTCTGAGGTGTATGTAGCACTACAATGTGCATCTGACGCAAAAATAAAATTTATAAAAAATAAACCGCAACATTGTGTTCAAGCGGATTAACGGAAAATTTTGATGTCAAATATAATATTAAAATAAATCTAGCACTTTTATTTGGTCAAAGATACCCTCAATTTTTCTGAGGTGTATGTAGCACTACAATGTGCATCTGACGCAAAAATAAAATTTATAAAAAATAAACCGCAACATTGTGTTCAAGCGGATTAACGGAAAATTTTGATGTCAAATATAATATTAAAAAAAATCTAGCACTTTTATTTGGTCAAAGATACCCTCAATTTTTCTGAGGTGTATGTAGCACTACAATGTGCATCTGACGCAAAAATAAAATTTATAAAAAATAAACCGCAACATTGTGTTCAAGCGGATTAACGGAAAATTTTGATGTCAAATATAATATTAAAATAAATCTAGCACTTTTATTTGGTCAAAGATACCCTCAATTTTTCTGAGGTGTATGTAGCACTACAATGTGCATCTAAAGCAAAAATAAAATTGAAATAAAATAAACCGCAACATTGTTTTCAAGCCGATTAACGGAAAATTTTGAGGTCAAATATAATATTAAAAAAAAATCTAGCACTTTTATTTGATCAAAGATACCCTCAATTTTTCTGAGGTGTATGTAGCACTACAATGTGCATCTGACGCAAAAATAAAATTCAAATAAAATAAACCGCAACATTGTTTTCAAGCCGATTAACGGAAAATTTTGAAGTCAAATATAATATTAAAAAAAATCTAGCACTTTTATTTGGTCAAAGATACCCTCAATTTTTCTGAGGTGTATGTAGCACTACAATGTGCATCTGACGCAAAAATAAAATTTATAAAAAATAAACCGCAACATTGTGTTCAAGCGGATTAACGGAAAATTTTGATGTCAAATATAATATTAAAATAAATCTAGCACTTTTATTTGGTCAAAGATACCCTCAATTTTTCTGAGGTGTATGTAGCACTTTAATGTGCATCTGACGCAAAAATAAAATTGAAATAAAATAAACCGCAACATTGTTTTCAAGCCGATTAACGGAAAATTTTGATGTCAAATATAATATTAAAAAAAAATCTAGCACTTTTATTTGGTCAAAGATACCCTCAATTTTTCTGAGGTTTATGTAGCACTACAATGTGCATCTGACGCAAAAATAAAATTTATAAAAAATAAACCGCAACATTGTGTTCAAGCGGATTAACGGAAAATTTTGATGTCAAATATAATATTAAAAAAAATCTAGCACTTTTATTTGGTCAAAGATACCCTCAATTTTTCTGAGGTGTATGTAGCACTACAATGTGCATCTGACGCAAAAATAAAATTTATAAAAAATAAACCGCAACATTGTGTTCAAGCGGATTAACGGAAAATTTTGATGTCAAATATAATATTAAAATAAATCTAGCACTTTTATTTGGTCAAAGATACCCTCAATTTTTCTGAGGTGTATGTAGCACTACAATGTGCATCTAAAGCAAAAATAAAATTGAAATAAAATAAACCGCAACATTGTTTTCAAGCCGATTAACGGAAAATTTTGATGTCAAATATAATATTAAAAAAAAATCTAGCACTTTTATTTGGTCAAAGATACCCTCAATTTTTCTGAGGTGTATGTAGCACTACAATGTGCATCTAAAGCAAAAATAAAATTAAAATAAAATAAACCGCAACATTGTTTTCAAGCCGATTAACGGAAAATTTTGAGGTCAAATATAATATTAAAAAAAAATCTAGCACTTTTATTTGATCAAAGATACCCTCAATTTTTCTGAGGTGTATGTAGCACTACAATGTGCATCTGACGCAAAAATAAAATTCAAATAAAATAAACCGCAACATTGTTTTCAAGCCGATTAACGGAAAATTTTGAAGTCAAATATAATATTAAAAAAAATCTAGCACTTTTAATTGGTCAAAGATACCCTCAATTTTTCTGAGGTGTATGTAGCACTACAATGTGCATCTGACGCAAAAATAAAATTTATAAAAAATAAACCGCAACATTGTGTTCAAGCGGATTAACGGAAAATTTTGATGTCAAATATAATATTAAAATAAATCTAGCACTTTTATTTGGTCAAAGATACCCTCAATTTTTCTGAGGTGTATGTAGCACTACAATGTGCATCTGACGCAAAAATAAAATTTATAAAAAATAAACCGCAACATTGTGTTCAAGCGGATTAACGGAAAATTTTGATGTCAAATATAATATTAAAATAAATCTAGCACTTTTATTTGGTCAAAGATACCCTCAATTTTTCTGAAGTGTATGTAGCACTACAATGTGCATCTAAAGCAAAAATAAAATTGAAATAAAATAAACCGCAACATTGTTTTCAAGCCGATTAACGGAAAATTTTGATGTCAAATATAATATTAAAAAAAAATCTAGCACTTTTATTTGGTCAAAGATACCCTCAATTTTTCTGAGGTGTATGTAGCACTACAATGTGCATCTAAAGCAAAAATAAAATTAAAATAAAATAAACCGCAACATTGTTTTCAAGCCGATTAACGGAAAATTTTGAGGTCAAATATAATATTAAAAAAAAATCTAGCACTTTTATTTGATCAAAGATACCCTCAATTTTTCTGAGGTGTATGTAGCACTACAATGTGCATCTGACGCAAAAATAAAATTCAAATAAAATAAACCGCAACATTGTTTTCAAGCCGATTAACGGAAAATTTTGAAGTCAAATATAATATTAAAAAAAATCTAGCACTTTTATTTGGTCAAAGATACCCTCAATTTTTCTGAGGTGTATGTAGCACTACAATGTGCATCTGACGCAAAAATAAAATTTATAAAAAATAAACCGCAACATTGTGTTCAAGCGGATTAACGGAAAATTTTGATGTCAAATATAATATTAAAATAAATCTAGCACTTTTATTTGGTCAAAGATACCCTCAATTTTTCTGAGGTGTATGTAGCACTTTAATGTGCATCTGACGCAAAAATAAAATTGAAATAAAATAAACCGCAACATTGTTTTCAAGCCGATTAACGGAAAATTTTGATGTCAAATATAATATTAAAAAAAAATCTAGCACTTTTATTTGGTCAAAGATACCCTCAATTTTTCTGAGGTGTATGTAGCACTACAATGTGCATCTAAAGCAAAAATAAAATTAAAATAAAATAAACCGCAACATTGTTTTCAAGCCGATTAACGGAAAATTTTGAGGTCAAATATAATATTAAAAAAAATCTAGCACTTTTATTTGATCAAAGATACCCTCAATTTTTCTGAGGTGTATGTAGCACTACAATGTGCATCTGACGCAAAAATAAAATTGAAATAAAATAAACCGCAACATTGTTTTCAAGCCGATTAACGGAAAATTTTGAAGTCATATATAATATTAAAAAAAATCTAGCACTTTTATTTGATCAAAGATACCCTCAATTTTTCTGAGGTGTATGTAGCACTACAATGTGCATCTGACGCAAAAATAAAATTTATAAAAAATAAACCGCAACATTGTGTTCATGCGGATCACCGGAAAATTTTGATGTCAAATATAATATTAATAAAAAATCTAGCACTTTTAATTGGTCAAAGATACCCTCAATTTTTCTGAGGTATATGTAGCACTACAATGTGCATCTGACGCAAATATAAAATTTATAAAAAATAAACCGCAACATTGTGTTCAAGCGGATTAACGGAAAATTTTGATGTCAAATATAATATTAAAAAAAATCTAGCACTTTTATTTGGTCAAAGATACCCTCAATTTTTCTGAGGTGTATGTAGCACTACAATGTGCATCTGACGCAAAAATAAAATTTATAAAAAATAAACCGCAACATTGTGTTCAAGCGGATTAACGGAAAATTTTGATGTCAAATATAATATTAAAATAAATCTAGCACTTTTATTTGGTCAAAGATACCCTCAATTTTTCTGAGGTCTATGTAGCACTACAATGTGCATCTAAAGCAAAAATAAAATTGAAATAAAATAAACCGCAACATTGTTTTCAAGCCGATTAACGGAAAATTTTGAGGTCAAATATAATATTAAAAAAAAATCTAGCACTTTTATTTGATCAAAGATACCCTCAATTTTTCTGAGGTGTATGTAGCACTACAATGTGCATCTGACGCAAAAATAAAATTCAAATAAAATAAACCGCAACATTGTTTTCAAGCCGATTAACGGAAAATTTTGAAGTCAAATATAATATTAAAAAAAATCTAGCACTTTTATTTGGTCAAAGATACCCTCAATTTTTCTGAGGTGTATGTAGCACTACAATGTGCATCTGACGCAAAAATAAAATTTATAAAAAATAAACCGCAACATTGTGTTCAAGCGGATTAACGGAAAATTTTGATGTCAAATATAATATTAAAATAAATCTAGCACTTTTATTTGGTCAAAGATACCCTCAATTTTTCTGAGGTGTATGTAGCACTTTAATGTGCATCTGACGCAAAAATAAAATTGATATAAAATAAACCGCAACATTGTTTTCAAGCCGATTAACGGAAAATTTTGATGTCAAATATAATATTAAAAAAAAATCTAGCACTTTTATTTGGTCAAAGATACCCTCAATTTTTCTGAGGTGTATGTAGCACTACAATGTGCATCTGACGCAAAAATAAAATTTATAAAAAATAAACCGCAACATTGTGTTCAAGCGGATTAACGGAAAATTTTGATGTCAAATATAATATTAAAAAAAATCTAGCACTTTTATTTGGTCAAAGATACCCTCAATTTTTCTGAGGTGTATGTAGCACTACAATGTGCATCTGACGCAAAAATAAAATTTATAAAAAATAAACCGCAACATTGTGTTCAAGCGGATTAACGGAAAATTTTGATGTCAAATATAATATTAAAATAAATCTAGCACTTTTATTTGGTCAAAGATACCCTCAATTTTTCTGAGGTGTATGTAGCACTACAATGTGCATCTAAAGCAAAAATAAAATTGAAATAAAATAAACCGCAACATTGTTTTCAAGCCGATTAACGGAAAATTTTGAGGTCAAATATAATATTAAAAAAAAATCTAGCACTTTTATTTGATCAAAGATACCCTCAATTTTTCTGAGGTGTATGTAGCACTACAATGTGCATCTGACGCAAAAATAAAATTCAAATAAAATAAACCGCAACATTGTTTTCAAGCCGATTAACGGAAAATTTTGAAGTCAAATATAATATTAAAAAAAATCTAGCACTTTTATTTGGTCAAAGATACCCTCAATTTTTCTGAGGTGTATGTAGCACTACAATGTGCATCTGACGCAAAAATAAAATTTATAAAAAATAAACCGCAACATTGTGTTCAAGCGGATTAACGGAAAATTTTGATGTCAAATATAATATTAAAATAAATCTAGCACTTTTATTTGGTCAAAGATACCCTCAATTTTTCTGAGGTGTATGTAGCACTTTAATGTGCATCTGACGCAAAAATAAAATTGAAATAAAATAAACCGCAACATTGTTTTCAAGCCGATTAACGGAAAATTTTGATGTCAAATATAATATTAAAAAAAAATCTAGCACTTTTATTTGGTCAAAGATACCCTCAATTTTTCTGAGGTTTATGTAGCACTACAATGTGCATCTGACGCAAAAATAAAATTTATAAAAAATAAACCGCAACATTGTGTTCAAGCGGATTAACGGAAAATTTTGATGTCAAATATAATATTAAAAAAAATCTAGCACTTTTATTTGGTCAAAGATACCCTCAATTTTTCTGAGGTGTATGTAGCACTACAATGTGCATCTGACGCAAAAATAAAATTTATAAAAAATAAACCGCAACATTGTGTTCAAGCGGATTAACGGAAAATTTTGATGTCAAATATAATATTAAAATAAATCTAGCACTTTTATTTGGTCAAAGATACCCTCAATTTTTCTGAGGTGTATGTAGCACTACAATGTGCATCTAAAGCAAAAATAAAATTGAAATAAAATAAACCGCAACATTGTTTTCAAGCCGATTAACGGAAAATTTTGATGTCAAATATAATATTAAAAAAAAATCTAGCACTTTTATTTGGTCAAAGATACCCTCAATTTTTCTGAGGTGTATGTAGCACTACAATGTGCATCTAAAGCAAAAATAAAATTAAAATAAAATAAACCGCAACATTGTTTTCAAGCCGATTAACGGAAAATTTTGAGGTCAAATATAATATTAAAAAAAAATCTAGCACTTTTATTTGATCAAAGATACCCTCAATTTTTCTGAGGTGTATGTAGCACTACAATGTGCATCTGACGCAAAAATAAAATTCAAATAAAATAAACCGCAACATTGTTTTCAAGCCGATTAACGGAAAATTTTGAAGTCAAATATAATATTAAAAAAAATCTAGCACTTTTATTTGGTCAAAGATACCCTCAATTTTTCTGAGGTGTATGTAGCACTACAATGTGCATCTGACGCAAAAATAAAATTTATAAAAAATAAACCGCAACATTGTGTTCAAGCGGATTAACGGAAAATTTTGATGTCAAATATAATATTAAAATAAATCTAGCACTTTTATTTGGTCAAAGATACCCTCAATTTTTCTGAGGTGTATGTAGCACTACAATGTGCATCTGACGCAAAAATAAAATTTATAAAAAATAAACCGCAACATTGTGTTCAAGCGGATTAACGGAAAATTTTGATGTCAAATATAATATTAAAATAAATCTAGCACTTTTATTTGGTCAAAGATACCCTCAATTTTTCTGAAGTGTATGTAGCACTACAATGTGCATCTAAAGCAAAAATAAAATTGAAATAAAATAAACCGCAACATTGTTTTCAAGCCGATTAACGGAAAATTTTGATGTCAAATATAATATTAAAAAAAAATCTAGCACTTTTATTTGGTCAAAGATACCCTCAATTTTTCTGAGGTGTATGTAGCACTACAATGTGCATCTAAAGCAAAAATAAAATTAAAATAAAATAAACCGCAACATTGTTTTCAAGCCGATTAACGGAAAATTTTGAGGTCAAATATAATATTAAAAAAAAATCTAGCACTTTTATTTGATCAAAGATACCCTCAATTTTTCTGAGGTGTATGTAGCACTACAATGTGCATCTGACGCAAAAATAAAATTCAAATAAAATAAACCGCAACATTGTTTTCAAGCCGATTAACGGAAAATTTTGAAGTCAAATATAATATTAAAAAAAATCTAGCACTTTTATTTGGTCAAAGATACCCTCAATTTTTCTGAGGTGTATGTAGCACTACAATGTGCATCTGACGCAAAAATAAAATTTATAAAAAATAAACCGCAACATTGTGTTCAAGCGGATTAACGGAAAATTTTGATGTCAAATATAATATTAAAATAAATCTAGCACTTTTATTTGGTCAAAGATACCCTCAATTTTTCTGAGGTGTATGTAGCACTTTAATGTGCATCTGACGCAAAAATAAAATTGATATAAAATAAACCGCAACATTGTTTTCAAGCCGATTAACGGAAAATTTTGATGTCAAATATAATATTAAAAAAAAATCTAGCACTTTTATTTGGTCAAAGATACCCTCAATTTTTCTGAGGTGTATGTAGCACTACAATGTGCATCTGACGCAAAAATAAAATTTATAAAAAATAAACCGCAACATTGTGTTCAAGCGGATTAACGGAAAATTTTGATGTCAAATATAATATTAAAAAAAATCTAGCACTTTTATTTGGTCAAAGATACCCTCAATTTTTCTGAGGTGTATGTAGCACTACAATGTGCATCTGACGCAAAAATAAAATTTATAAAAAATAAACCGCAACATTGTGTTCAAGCGGATTAACGGAAAATTTTGATGTCAAATATAATATTAAAATAAATCTAGCACTTTTATTTGGTCAAAGATACCCTCAATTTTTCTGAGGTGTATGTAGCACTACAATGTGCATCTAAAGCAAAAATAAAATTGAAATAAAATAAACCGCAACATTGTTTTCAAGCCGATTAACGGAAAATTTTGAGGTCAAATATAATATTAAAAAAAAATCTAGCACTTTTATTTGATCAAAGATACCCTCAATTTTTCTGAGGTGTATGTAGCACTACAATGTGCATCTGACGCAAAAATAAAATTCAAATAAAATAAACCGCAACATTGTTTTCAAGCCGATTAACGGAAAATTTTGAAGTCAAATATAATATTAAAAAAAATCTAGCACTTTTATTTGGTCAAAGATACCCTCAATTTTTCTGAGGTGTATGTAGCACTACAATGTGCATCTGACGCAAAAATAAAATTTATAAAAAATAAACCGCAACATTGTGTTCAAGCGGATTAACGGAAAATTTTGATGTCAAATATAATATTAAAATAAATCTAGCACTTTTATTTGGTCAAAGATACCCTCAATTTTTCTGAGGTGTATGTAGCACTTTAATGTGCATCTGACGCAAAAATAAAATTGAAATAAAATAAACCGCAACATTGTTTTCAAGCCGATTAACGGAAAATTTTGATGTCAAATATAATATTAAAAAAAAATCTAGCACTTTTATTTGGTCAAAGATACCCTCAATTTTTCTGAGGTTTATGTAGCACTACAATGTGCATCTGACGCAAAAATAAAATTTATAAAAAATAAACCGCAACATTGTGTTCAAGCGGATTAACGGAAAATTTTGATGTCAAATATAATATTAAAAAAAATCTAGCACTTTTATTTGGTCAAAGATACCCTCAATTTTTCTGAGGTGTATGTAGCACTACAATGTGCATCTGACGCAAAAATAAAATTTATAAAAAATAAACCGCAACATTGTGTTCAAGCGGATTAACGGAAAATTTTGATGTCAAATATAATATTAAAATAAATCTAGCACTTTTATTTGGTCAAAGATACCCTCAATTTTTCTGAGGTGTATGTAGCACTACAATGTGCATCTAAAGCAAAAATAAAATTGAAATAAAATAAACCGCAACATTGTTTTCAAGCCGATTAACGGAAAATTTTGATGTCAAATATAATATTAAAAAAAAATCTAGCACTTTTATTTGGTCAAAGATACCCTCAATTTTTCTGAGGTGTATGTAGCACTACAATGTGCATCTAAAGCAAAAATAAAATTAAAATAAAATAAACCGCAACATTGTTTTCAAGCCGATTAACGGAAAATTTTGAGGTCAAATATAATATTAAAAAAAAATCTAGCACTTTTATTTGATCAAAGATACCCTCAATTTTTCTGAGGTGTATGTAGCACTACAATGTGCATCTGACGCAAAAATAAAATTCAAATAAAATAAACCGCAACATTGTTTTCAAGCCGATTAACGGAAAATTTTGAAGTCAAATATAATATTAAAAAAAATCTAGCACTTTTATTTGGTCAAAGATACCCTCAATTTTTCTGAGGTGTATGTAGCACTACAATGTGCATCTGACGCAAAAATAAAATTTATAAAAAATAAACCGCAACATTGTGTTCAAGCGGATTAACGGAAAATTTTGATGTCAAATATAATATTAAAATAAATCTAGCACTTTTATTTGGTCAAAGATACCCTCAATTTTTCTGAGGTGTATGTAGCACTACAATGTGCATCTGACGCAAAAATAAAATTTATAAAAAATAAACCGCAACATTGTGTTCAAGCGGATTAACGGAAAATTTTGATGTCAAATATAATATTAAAATAAATCTAGCACTTTTATTTGGTCAAAGATACCCTCAATTTTTCTGAAGTGTATGTAGCACTACAATGTGCATCTAAAGCAAAAATAAAATTGAAATAAAATAAACCGCAACATTGTTTTCAAGCCGATTAACGGAAAATTTTGATGTCAAATATAATATTAAAAAAAAATCTAGCACTTTTATTTGGTCAAAGATACCCTCAATTTTTCTGAGGTGTATGTAGCACTACAATGTGCATCTAAAGCAAAAATAAAATTAAAATAAAATAAACCGCAACATTGTTTTCAAGCCGATTAACGGAAAATTTTGAGGTCAAATATAATATTAAAAAAAAATCTAGCACTTTTATTTGATCAAAGATACCCTCAATTTTTCTGAGGTGTATGTAGCACTACAATGTGCATCTGACGCAAAAATAAAATTCAAATAAAATAAACCGCAACATTGTTTTCAAGCCGATTAACGGAAAATTTTGAAGTCAAATATAATATTAAAAAAAATCTAGCACTTTTATTTGGTCAAAGATACCCTCAATTTTTCTGAGGTGTATGTAGCACTACAATGTGCATCTGACGCAAAAATAAAATTTATAAAAAATAAACCGCAACATTGTGTTCAAGCGGATTAACGGAAAATTTTGATGTCAAATATAATATTAAAATAAATCTAGCACTTTTATTTGGTCAAAGATACCCTCAATTTTTCTGAGGTGTATGTAGCACTTTAATGTGCATCTGACGCAAAAATAAAATTGAAATAAAATAAACCGCAACATTGTTTTCAAGCCGATTAACGGAAAATTTTGATGTCAAATATAATATTAAAAAAAAATCTAGCACTTTTATTTGGTCAAAGATACCCTCAATTTTTCTGAGGTGTATGTAGCACTACAATGTGCATCTAAAGCAAAAATAAAATTAAAATAAAATAAACCGCAACATTGTTTTCAAGCCGATTAACGGAAAATTTTGAGGTCAAATATAATATTAAAAAAAATCTAGCACTTTTATTTGATCAAAGATACCCTCAATTTTTCTGAGGTGTATGTAGCACTACAATGTGCATCTGACGCAAAAATAAAATTGAAATAAAATAAACCGCAACATTGTTTTCAAGCCGATTAACGGAAAATTTTGAAGTCATATATAATATTAAAAAAAATCTAGCACTTTTATTTGATCAAAGATACCCTCAATTTTTCTGAGGTGTATGTAGCACTACAATGTGCATCTGACGCAAAAATAAAATTTATAAAAAATAAACCGCAACATTGTGTTCATGCGGATCACCGGAAAATTTTGATGTCAAATATAATATTAATAAAAAATCTAGCACTTTTAATTGGTCAAAGATACCCTCAATTTTTCTGAGGTATATGTAGCACTACAATGTGCATCTGACGCAAATATAAAATTTATAAAAAATAAACCGCAACATTGTGTTCAAGCGGATTAACGGAAAATTTTGATGTCAAATATAATATTAAAAAAAATCTAGCACTTTTATTTGGTCAAAGATACCCTCAATTTTTCTGAGGTGTATGTAGCACTACAATGTGCATCTGACGCAAAAATAAAATTTATAAAAAATAAACCGCAACATTGTGTTCAAGCGGATTAACGGAAAATTTTGATGTCAAATATAATATTAAAATAAATCTAGCACTTTTATTTGGTCAAAGATACCCTCAATTTTTCTGAGGTCTATGTAGCACTACAATGTGCATCTAAAGCAAAAATAAAATTGAAATAAAATAAACCGCAACATTGTTTTCAAGCCGATTAACGGAAAATTTTGAGGTCAAATATAATATTAAAAAAAAATCTAGCACTTTTATTTGATCAAAGATACCCTCAATTTTTCTGAGGTGTATGTAGCACTACAATGTGCATCTGACGCAAAAATAAAATTCAAATAAAATAAACCGCAACATTGTTTTCAAGCCGATTAACGGAAAATTTTGAAGTCAAATATAATATTAAAAAAAATCTAGCACTTTTATTTGGTCAAAGATACCCTCAATTTTTCTGAGGTGTATGTAGCACTACAATGTGCATCTGACGCAAAAATAAAATTTATAAAAAATAAACCGCAACATTGTGTTCAAGCGGATTAACGGAAAATTTTGATGTCAAATATAATATTAAAATAAATCTAGCACTTTTATTTGGTCAAAGATACCCTCAATTTTTCTGAGGTGTATGTAGCACTTTAATGTGCATCTGACGCAAAAATAAAATTGATATAAAATAAACCGCAACATTGTTTTCAAGCCGATTAACGGAAAATTTTGATGTCAAATATAATATTAAAAAAAAATCTAGCACTTTTATTTGGTCAAAGATACCCTCAATTTTTCTGAGGTGTATGTAGCACTACAATGTGCATCTGACGCAAAAATAAAATTTATAAAAAATAAACCGCAACATTGTGTTCAAGCGGATTAACGGAAAATTTTGATGTCAAATATAATATTAAAAAAAATCTAGCACTTTTATTTGGTCAAAGATACCCTCAATTTTTCTGAGGTGTATGTAGCACTACAATGTGCATCTGACGCAAAAATAAAATTTATAAAAAATAAACCGCAACATTGTGTTCAAGCGGATTAACGGAAAATTTTGATGTCAAATATAATATTAAAATAAATCTAGCACTTTTATTTGGTCAAAGATACCCTCAATTTTTCTGAGGTGTATGTAGCACTACAATGTGCATCTAAAGCAAAAATAAAATTGAAATAAAATAAACCGCAACATTGTTTTCAAGCCGATTAACGGAAAATTTTGAGGTCAAATATAATATTAAAAAAAAATCTAGCACTTTTATTTGATCAAAGATACCCTCAATTTTTCTGAGGTGTATGTAGCACTACAATGTGCATCTGACGCAAAAATAAAATTCAAATAAAATAAACCGCAACATTGTTTTCAAGCCGATTAACGGAAAATTTTGAAGTCAAATATAATATTAAAAAAAATCTAGCACTTTTATTTGGTCAAAGATACCCTCAATTTTTCTGAGGTGTATGTAGCACTACAATGTGCATCTGACGCAAAAATAAAATTTATAAAAAATAAACCGCAACATTGTGTTCAAGCGGATTAACGGAAAATTTTGATGTCAAATATAATATTAAAATAAATCTAGCACTTTTATTTGGTCAAAGATACCCTCAATTTTTCTGAGGTGTATGTAGCACTTTAATGTGCATCTGACGCAAAAATAAAATTGAAATAAAATAAACCGCAACATTGTTTTCAAGCCGATTAACGGAAAATTTTGATGTCAAATATAATATTAAAAAAAAATCTAGCACTTTTATTTGGTCAAAGATACCCTCAATTTTTCTGAGGTTTATGTAGCACTACAATGTGCATCTGACGCAAAAATAAAATTTATAAAAAATAAACCGCAACATTGTGTTCAAGCGGATTAACGGAAAATTTTGATGTCAAATATAATATTAAAAAAAATCTAGCACTTTTATTTGGTCAAAGATACCCTCAATTTTTCTGAGGTGTATGTAGCACTACAATGTGCATCTGACGCAAAAATAAAATTTATAAAAAATAAACCGCAACATTGTGTTCAAGCGGATTAACGGAAAATTTTGATGTCAAATATAATATTAAAATAAATCTAGCACTTTTATTTGGTCAAAGATACCCTCAATTTTTCTGAGGTGTATGTAGCACTACAATGTGCATCTAAAGCAAAAATAAAATTGAAATAAAATAAACCGCAACATTGTTTTCAAGCCGATTAACGGAAAATTTTGATGTCAAATATAATATTAAAAAAAAATCTAGCACTTTTATTTGGTCAAAGATACCCTCAATTTTTCTGAGGTGTATGTAGCACTACAATGTGCATCTAAAGCAAAAATAAAATTAAAATAAAATAAACCGCAACATTGTTTTCAAGCCGATTAACGGAAAATTTTGAGGTCAAATATAATATTAAAAAAAAATCTAGCACTTTTATTTGATCAAAGATACCCTCAATTTTTCTGAGGTGTATGTAGCACTACAATGTGCATCTGACGCAAAAATAAAATTCAAATAAAATAAACCGCAACATTGTTTTCAAGCCGATTAACGGAAAATTTTGAAGTCAAATATAATATTAAAAAAAATCTAGCACTTTTATTTGGTCAAAGATACCCTCAATTTTTCTGAGGTGTATGTAGCACTACAATGTGCATCTGACGCAAAAATAAAATTTATAAAAAATAAACCGCAACATTGTGTTCAAGCGGATTAACGGAAAATTTTGATGTCAAATATAATATTAAAATAAATCTAGCACTTTTATTTGGTCAAAGATACCCTCAATTTTTCTGAGGTGTATGTAGCACTTTAATGTGCATCTGACGCAAAAATAAAATTGAAATAAAATAAACCGCAACATTGTTTTCAAGCCGATTAACGGAAAATTTTGATGTCAAATATAATATTAAAAAAAAATCTAGCACTTTTATTTGGTCAAAGATACCCTCAATTTTTCTGAGGTGTATGTAGCACTACAATGTGCATCTAAAGCAAAAATAAAATTAAAATAAAATAAACCGCAACATTGTTTTCAAGCCGATTAACGGAAAATTTTGAGGTCAAATATAATATTAAAAAAAAATCTAGCACTTTTATTTGATCAAAGATACCCTCAATTTTTCTGAGGTGTATGTAGCACTACAATGTGCATCTGACGCAAAAATAAAATTCAAATAAAATAAACCGCAACATTGTTTTCAAGCCGATTAACGGAAAATTTTGAAGTCATATATAATATTAAAAAAAATCTAGCACTTTTATTTGATCAAAGATACCCTCAATTTTTCTGAGGTGTATGTAGCACTACAATGTGCATCTGACGCAAAAATAAAATTTATAAAAAATAAACCGCAACATTGTGTTCATGCGGATCAACGGAAAATTTTGATGTCAAATATAATATTAATAAAAAATCTAGCACTTTTAATTGGTCAAAGATACCCTCAATTTTTCTGGAGTGTATGTAGTACTACAATGTGCATCTGACGCAAAAATAAAACTTATAAAAAATAAACCGCAACATTGTGTGCAAGCCGATTAACCGCATATTTTGTAGAATAATGTAATATTAAAAAAAAATCCTGCACTTTTATTTGGCCAAAGATACCCTCAATTTTTCTGACGTCTATGTAGCACTACAATGTGCATCTGACGCAAAAATAAAAATTATAAAAAATAAACCGCAACATTGTGTTCAAGCGGATTAACGGAAAATTTTGATGTCATATATAATATTAAAAAAAAATCTAGCACTTTTATTTGGTCAAAGATACCCTCAATTTTTCTGACGTGTATGTAGCACTATAATCTGCATCTGACGCTAAAATAAAAATCATAAAAAATAAACCGCAACATTGTGTTAAAGCGGATTAACGGAAAATTTTGATGTCAAATATAATATTAAAAAAAATCTAGCACTTTTATTTGGTCTAAGATACCCTCAATTTTTCTGACGTGTATGTAGCACTACAATCTGCATCTGACGCAAAAATAAAAATCATAAAAAATAAACCGCAACATTGTGTTCAATGCGCACTGGTAAAGGCAACCACTTCGAGGTGCAAACATTCTACCCTTTTAAACTATCTATTTGAAGTTTGTTTGTTTTTAAAAAAAAAATGACATTATTGCTCTTGTCAATGTATTGAATCGTTATTACAAGTATTCTCAGCATAAGCATTTTTTCTTTTTGTAAAAGAAAAAAACAGTATATAATTATCGCCAAATATCTTCAAATATCTTCCTTTCTGTTAAAAAGTCAAGTTATTTGGCGATACCTGTACTATTCAAACTATTTATATATCTTTTATTGAAAAAATATATAAAATATCTCATGTGATTCCCGGAAAGTTCGTCATTGCGGACTAAGTGTGGAGCAGACATTAAATCAACCCTTATGCCGGATTTATACGTTGGTATAGGCGCGGCGAACGTCTCGGCGAGCGTGTAAACGGCTTAAAAGTCGACAGCTCGGACACTATTTACATGCTCGCGAGCCCGTCAGTATCAAAACATGAAGGATGCTGAGGTTATATCGGCCATTACTTTTGACCTTACGTATTTTTATTATAATATAGGATTTTTCAATTATCTCTACATGTACATGTTCTTAATCAAACAATAGACATTTTTCAATAATAAATATTATTTAAAAATTCTAAAAGAAATGCATATCAGAATATAAAAAAATATTTTAATCATTTTTTATTTTATTTATTTATTTACATACTTCGGAGTTTAAGTTGGATTCTGGTATTCAGAAATATGAGAGCTCGAGATCTCTCGCCGAGCCAAGGCGAGCGTGGAAACGGCCTATTACATTGGATAATTCCATATAATTGGGTAACCCCTTATTCTAGGAAAGGATTTTTTTTTCGTATAAATTGGTATTATTTGTTTATACTTTACGTGCATGTCGCGAGACAAGACCTATTTAAAACGTTCTGTGGATTAATTTGATCAATTAATTATTTTCTTTTAACTATTTGGTTTTTTATGTTTATAATGGCTCAACGAAAAGTTTTTAATACGTGCGAAACTCTCGCGAAATTTATTTTTGAGCATATCAAGTGTACATATGATATTCAATTTAATTCATCTGGTCAAGGATCTCTTCTTTACAAGGTATGTTGTAATTTATTATATAATATATCTATTAAAAATACATATCACGTTGAATATTTTTATAGTTGCATATACGCAAACTATGGAATTATAAGGTACAAAATCATATATAATCTAAGACGCAATTATAATCATATATAATCTAAGACGCTATTATAATCATAATATATATATAATTAAGACGCAATTTTTGAATTTTTTCCTGCCGGATTCATTAATATTTTAAGACAAATATCGCAATAGAAACGAAGTTCGAATATTATAGGAGAACCGGGAAATCGAGATATCTTCAGGGCTTACGACCTGTCATCGGCTGGTTTACGTAATCACTATGCGCTTGTGCAACTTTCACCTATTATTGAGTTCCCTATCAATCCACATTTTAAAAGTTCTATATATTCATCAAATCTAATTCATTTCGCTTGCATAAAGTGATTACGTAAACCAGTCGATGACAGGTCGTAAGACCTGTAGATGCCTTGATTTCGCGGTTCTCCTACAATATTCTAATTTCGTCTCTACTGAGACATTAAAAATTTGTTATAAAAATTTAAAATTTTTGGGAGTTCCATGTTATATTTGATTCAATTATTTAACATTTATATTATACAATTTGAACATAATATATATGAATTACAATTAAAAAAAATCTAAAATTTAATAATTGAGTAACTACTTATTACAAAAAAAATGTTGTCCAAATACACACAGAGTTTATTGCACCTATTTCCTAGAATCTATAGGTACAACAGAAGGATAAATTCATAAGAGAATTCTTGAATGTGAATGGCAAAAAAGTGAATGCACAGTACCTATATGTTTCTATAGTTTTAATTTACCTAACATTTTTTTTAGATTATTCGCCAATAATTCCGATTTAAAAATGATAGAAAAAGCAGACAAGTTATAGTTCGACAATGGAAAAAGATTGTGGAGAATAATGTACTATATGAAAACATTTTTAATGAAAAGAAATGTCGTGGTCAAAATTGCTGCATGAAAATTGTAAGTAAATTTATAATAATGAATAATAGCCCAATTGTCAATTTGTCCAAGATAATTTATTTCTCTTAACAGATCGACAAAGTTTCTAGCCAATATGTGAGATTTTTATGGCCAGGTCTATGTTTTGCATGTTTTTTTACAACTTTGGAGTAAAAAACACCAACTTAGAAGCTTCGCATCTTATATATTCTATATATATGTAGGAATTCGTGGCTCAGTTGGTTAGATATCTGACTGCTGAGCTAAATGTCCCGGGTTCGATTCCCGGTGGAGACACCGTTTTTAATTGTGTTTTCAGTCTGGATCTGTGAGACGATAAATATCGAAAGTCTCCAGAATGTGGCAACTTGTTATTGGGTGCGTGTTAAATAATTATTTGACATAATACCTGTTAGTTGTCCAAGAAGCTACATAAATATACAATATAATATAAATATATATATGAAGTTTTTTTCATTTTTCAATATATCTCAAAAACGGTAAAAACGTTAACTTAAAAAAGTTCTTAAAGAAGTTCCGGAGTTTTTTAAATATTTTTTTATTAACAAGTACGTATATTATATATCATTTTTTTTTTTATGAAAATTTATGTTAAAATTGAATTTAGTGACGATGTTGTTTCATACAATTTGTAGGGCAAAATACACTATATCTACAGGACTAAGTAGTTTTATACTTAATCTTCATACAGACATGCATAACATCAAACTGTTTTAATCTATTCGGGTTAGAAAAAGGACTGAACTCTTAATTGACATGTGACATTTTTAATCATTTTTCAGGCTACAAGAGATAGTTTAAGTGATAGCTTGCATATTCCATTTGAAGAAATTATGGACGAAATTCCAGAAGAAATTACATACGAAATCCCAGAAGAAATTACATACAAAATTCCAGAAGAAATTACATACGAAATTCCAGAAGAAATTACATACGAAATTCCAGAAGAAATTACATACAAAATTCCAGAAGAAATTACATACGAAATTCCAGAAGAAATTACATACGAAATCCCAGAAGAAATTACATACAAAATTCCAGAAGAAATTACATACGAAATTCCAGAAGAAATTACATACGAAATTCCAGAAGAAATTCCAGAAGAAATTACAGACGACATTCCAGAAGAAATTACATACGAAATTCCAGAAGATATTTGTATTACAGATGATGAAATTTTACCAGAGGGAAAATATGACCACACCGAAACTCCACTTCTAGATTTGACGATAGCAGAAGATTTCGAAACAGAATTGAAAAAGTATGAAAAAAGAACTAAATACGATCATAGGGAGTAAAATGCCTTGAAAGAAGAAGAAAGCAAGAGCTAAGTCTAAAGTGATTGTTATTGAAAAAAGCCAAAGAAGAACAGAATGCGAAATACGAGTTGATAAAGAACGAATTAAACAAGTGTATGAAGATTATTTGTTTTTAGGAAGTATGTTTCAGCATGATGGAAGATTGGAAAATGATATAGAAAGAAGGGTGCACTAAGAACAATAATAACACCCAATTATTTCAAGGCCAGCAAAACTTACTGTGCACAATGCAATTGTTGTTCCAACCATAATGTATGTAAGTGGGACATGGCAGAAGATGCTTGAAAGTAAAATTAACACTGAAAATAAGGTTCCTTAGAAGAATGTATGACAAAACAATTTATGATAGGATAAGGAATCATGATATCAAAAGAGAATGTAACATCGAAAGACATAATGTTAGAAGAATGAAGATAATTGCTTTAGGATGGTTTGGACATGTAGAGGGAATGAACGAATGACAAAGAAAGTATACAAGGATGAAAAGACTGGAAATGAGATGTAGGGGTCGGCCGAAAAAGAGTTGGTATGATCATATAAATGAAATTTTGAAAGATAAGAACATACGATAATAGTATAATAATAGGTGAGCATGTATGGCCTGAAGTGTAGATATAAATGAGGCAAAATATGTGTGTCAAGATCGAAGAGTCTGGCATTTGGCTCTTTCTGTCTACCACAAATAGGGAAATGGTATGTATGTAAGAATTGGATAACAAAGGTCTGACAAATATAAGATAAATCAAAAATTTTAAAATAAGATGCAGGCTTTGAGCAAAAGAAGCATAGTACAGTTGTTTAGATGTTCTTCTTTAATGGCTCTATTGCCCATATCGAGCCTTAGCTTCCAGTAACTTCCTCCTCCAACCTCTCCTGTCACTTGCTGCGACCTTCCAGTTTGGCACTCAGAAGCTGGGACGTGTCCCTCACAATATCGCCTTCCCATCGCAGCCTCGGTCTTCCGACCTTTCTTTTGTTACCTAGGTGACAAAAGACTCTTTTTTGAACCCGCGATGATGGCATTCTCTGAACATGCCCAGCCCATATGTCAGAGACTTTGGGAGCTTTATAGATGTTTACAACTCATTGTTGAATTTAATCCTCCATGTTTGTCCATCATTCACGGGTCCCAGGATTTTACGTATCACTTTTATTTCAAAGATGTCCAGCATCTCCGCAGACTTTGCTGTCAGTGTCTAAGCCTCACACCCATATGATACAACAATCCTAATGATGTTTTATACAGGGTTGTTTTTGTATATCTGTGGACACTTCTACAACTAACACAGGTAATACAGAGAAGAATGCTGTCACTTGTCGCTATTCACCTTTTTATATCTAGGGTATCTCCATTACCTTAATTGATAGTTGAACCCTAGTATGCAAATTCCTCAACAGTTTCAAAAGTACTTATCCTTGAATGTTATATTACTATGTTAAGCGTTTCTAGCATTTCTAGTTTGCTTCATTATTTTGGTTTTATTTTCATTGATTTGCAAACCTATTTCTGCTGCTGCTGTTTCAAGTGGTTCAAAGACTTCCTGTAGGGCTGCAAGGGATCTTCCGACAATGTTGAGAATATCTGCATAACCAACTATTTGATTACTCTTAAAGTATGTAGTGGAGTTGGTGTTAATAGATGACTTTCTGATGACATATTCAAAAGCGGGAATACTCTCCAACATTCATTGATTTTTGGCCAAGTTCCATTACAAGATGAAGAGGAAGAAATGTATGATAAAATCAAGAACGAAGAGGATTGCGATGAAACTGATAATCCCATCACGGGCGATGTGGAAGAAATTTTGGTCTGTGACGTTTCAATCGATACTAAAGACAATGAACTCGCAACACCTAGTCCATCAAGAACAAAGTGAAGAGGAATGCGCTAATTTTTGGAAAAGTGAATTGCACGTGGATTAGGCCTACTGGGGATACCACGATAAAAAAGACGCGCCGCTTACTCTACCTCAAGGTGGTGTGGAAATGAGTTTTTAAACTATGCGTGTTGAACTATAGTTTGCGGCGCTCATATGTCATAACTATTGATCAAGTATAGCAAACCCCAATGAAGACGAGCAATCGCCAAAAACAACAGGGTCTATTAACATATTATATTTTGTAATGATGTTTTATAAGTAAGAGTCTGTGGAATGACTAGAGCCTTTATTAATGTCTTGAGAGAAACTTTCATAAGTTGAAAATCTGCTGGTTGCAACGTCAGAAACATGATATTTGTATTTTCTTTTAAACGATATTGGAATATTTTTGCCATATAGCAGTACTGTATTAAATGTAATCTGTATTTTCTTAGATAAAGCTTATTTTATAATAATATCTAAGCATCACTCATCTCAAATTATAACTGCATTATTACACAATTGTAAAAACAAATTCTTATTTTTGTCAAATTTTTATTTTGTACTTAAATCAAATACTGTTTTTCTAATGAATTCATTGTAATAATTGAGATTGGTGTACTATGTGTTCTTATGTTTTTGATTATATATATATATATATTCTATCTTATACTATGGATGTTTTTAAATTACTTTTGTAAAAAAACCTTACCTAGATATTTGTACACAAATCTTCATTATTTTTGTTTTGCAAATGTTATAAAATGTTGCAATGTATTCTATATATTCAATTGTATTCTTTATATTCACTTCACTTGAATATATAGAATACAATTGTCCATTGCAGATGAAGACATTACTGAAATTGATATTGGCAATAAGGAACATACTTACAATTTATCCACGTTGCAAAGATTAGAAGTAATTTAATAAGAAGACACTAAACTTGAATGTATAATTTTTTTACATATATATATATATATATATATATATATATATATATATATATATATATATATATATATATATATATATATATATATATATATATATATATATATATATATATATATATATATATATATATATATATATATATATATATATATATATATATATATATATATATATATATATATATATATATATATATATATATATATATATATATATATATATATATATATATATATATATATATATATATATATATATATATATATATATATATAAATGGATGTACGTATATTTGTTTCTATGTGAGCGATGGACTCCTAAACCAACATCCGATTGCGATGAAACTTTGGCAATCTGTTCAGCTCATTCCGATATCTATTTGATATTTATTCGAATCTCACAAAAAAAATTGAAAAAAAAAGTTGGTATTGAATTGACACTTATGGTGACTTCCACCAACGTTACCTAAACTGTCACATAGCTGGGTATCAACTAAGCTTAGGTAACCCCTAACGTATCGTTTGGTTTTCACCAGTCTTAGCGTCTTAGGTAACTCTTATGTAGGTGGTGAAACGAAAATTCACGTTAGGTACTACATAAGAATTCTTAGGTAACACCTAAGAGTTAGGGGACGTTAGTGAAAGTCACCAACAGTGGGTTTGTTCAGCGCGCAAACGAGAAGGTTTAAAAATTAAAATTTATTTATTTAATATCTCCACAATAAATGATTGAATAAGTAAATAAATTAATAAAGAAATAAAAACATTTTAAGAAAAAATCCTATATACCCATAATATAAAATGGTATATTATATAAAACTGGTACAATGCTAAAGGTTCAAGTACCTGTATTTGTTTGAATAATTAAAAAATGAATGAATAGGGACGGAAAGGACTGTAGGGATGGAAGGGAAAAAATGGATGGAATTATAATTAGCGAATCTAGATAAGAATGTTAAGTAATAAAAAGGAAAAAATACCGAACAACCATTTTTATATATTTGGAGGTCAATAATTAAACAGGCAGGACAACGTCTGCCAGGTTTTACTAATTTATATATATATATATATATATATATATATATATATATATATATATATATATATATATATATATATATATATATATATATATATATATATATATATATATATATATATATATATATTTATATATATGTATAAAGTAAATAATTATAATATAAATTTTAAATTTGTTGTACCTAATTTGTGGAACCTTTTAAGCAATCAGAATGGCAAAGTAAAAATAAAACAAATTGTTATAAAAATAATATATTCATATATATTTTTTTTCATAAATTTTGTACATTAAAAAGAATTGCAATAATATTTTGATATTTTATGTGAAAGATTAAAAAGGTAAGTATTATAAAATGCTGAGTAGGTAGCATTTTACATTGAAATAATAATTATATAGATATAAAATGGATATATTATGTACTTATATACAAAAAAAATATAATGGTAACAAAAACTTTAATTCACTTCTTTGATAGAGAATCATCATTAAACTCTGGATTGTATGCTCCTGATTCTACATCAGTTGTAAACCATCCCTTCAGACTCAATCAGCTTTGATTCCATGGTAGTCAGCGCCTGGTTGCTGTCCTCCCCACCTACCATTCCTCTCATAGACGCTCTAATACTTTTTTCCTTTAGCCTTCCTCAACGCTGTTTTATATGACTGTAATATTATTATTATTATCAGCAATATTTGTAATAGTGCGAAAGTTAAATAGAAGCTCACATAAATTATATGTGGAATAAAAATTCTAACTTCATTCCACTCTCTGCAGGTCTTCTCGATTGATTTAATGAGTCCGCCAAATGGATCCACAATCTTTGAACCCTGGAGTCACTAGAATTCCCTGTAAAAGAAATAACTACAATATATTGCATGAAGTATTAAATGATTTTAATTTAAAGAGGCTCTTAGTCTAACATTAATAATAACGAGTTGGTGTAATGACTGTCATATGAGAAAAAAATGTAAATATTTGAATTAAATGAAGGGTGCAGTCTTCTTCTTCTATCGTGTCAGCAATGCATTTAAATAATCTTCTGCCAGTGCCTAGCAACGTCAATAGCACAATCATTTCCCACCATAAGATCGTGCACGGTGCAGTTGACTGGACTTGAGGGACAGATGTGCGGTGGTCTGCTGCTCTCCACAGCCACATGTCGTTGGTATTCCTTGTTGCAGAAAGCCCCATGTAGACAGGTTTCCAACGTTCTCCCAACTAGGGATGCAACATCGTTCTTAAAAACATCGATGTTAGAAAACATCGATGTTTTTATGACAAAGTATCGATGTTAGAAAACATCGGCAATAAGAACGATACATTGATGTATCGTCGATGTTTTTTCCTATATTTTAGATATATTTAGAAAAATATGCCGTAATGACCTTAGCAATATAAAAAGCATAGTAAATAATAAAGTAAAGTAAAATCATAAATGATAATATGGATTTTGTTTTAATAAAAATGTATTTATTATAATTTAAAAAATCATTTTTTTCATATATATATATATATATCCACCCTCACAAGGCTTTACCTGTACCGAGGTGGAATATTTCTATATAACATGAATACATACTTATACAATATTTTCATCGTATTTCATTCAGTTTACGCGACAGAAAAAATAAAACCTGTGTTATTAAAATTATTATTCGTAAACTGTAACTGACGATTCCAAGTGTCTGGAGGATCTACGGACGATATACTATAACAATAAAGAATAAGATAGACTGGAGCCGCATACTCCCTAGTGGAAAAACAAAGCGCCATGCTTCCATGCAATTAAAGGAAATTACTTCTGTCCATGATGTAAGTAATAAGAAATGACGCGTCATAAATACAGCACTCTTATTCCAGTTGTCACTTACTTGCTTTACGAGTCCGAGCACTTCACCACTAGGCCATCCCACTCCAGAACACAGCAATCGCAACGGCATTGTAATTAACCATCTACAAGTCCTCTGCGTCGCACCTCACTGGCATATCTTGACAGAAACCACGACAAGTTATCAATAAACATGTTCGACATATATAACCTATAAAATTTCAATACAAAAGTTAAATTGACATATCTAACATCATAAATATGTTATCTTACCAATTCTCGTGATATTTTTGAGTAAAATGAAATCAATTATGAACTCCATTTGCTTCTAAATTTCTTTTTTTATATCGCGACATTGACAGATGAAAAATTTAAACGTCGCTTTGACAACTTATTGTGTTCTGTGCACAGATAATATAGAAGTAAACTTTTCTGTGGCACAAAGAGAATATAACCTAGGTAGCGTTCGGAAAGACGCTCGGCGATGTTAGAGCGTCATCCTAAGCGTTCGGAATTCATCGAGCGATTCGCGCGGCGATTCACTCTGCCCGTTCGGAATCACGGTTGACTCGCATCAATGTCGCCCAAGTCGCTCGATGAAATAGTAGGGTGAATGTCGCTCCTGTCAAATTTTCAAATTTTTTTATAAATTTTATTTTTGCGTCAGATGCACATTATAGTGCTATATGTACTGCAGAAAAATTGAGGATATCTTTGATCAAATAAAAGTGCTAGAATTTTTTTTAATATTATATTTGACTTCAAAATTTTCCGTTAATCGGCTTGAAAACAATGTTGCGGTTTATTTTATTTGAATTTTATTTTTGCGTCAGATGCACATTGTAGTGTTACATACACCTCAGAAAAATTGAGGGTATCTTTGACCAAATAAAAGTGCTAGATTTTTTTTTAATATTATATTTGACATCAAAATTTTCCGTTAATCCGCTTGAACACAATGTTGCGGTTTATTTTTTATAAATTTTATTTTTGCATCAGATGCACATTGTAGTGCTACATACACCTCAGAAAAATTGAGGGTATCTTTGACCAAATAAAAGTGCTAGATTTTTTTTTAATATTATATTTGACTTCAAAATTTTCCGTTAATCGGCTTGAAAACAATGTTGCGGTTTATTTTATTTGAATTTTATTTTTGCGTCAGATGCACATTATAGTGCTTCATACACCTCCGAAAAATTGAGGGTATCTTTGACCAAATAAAAGTGCTAGATTTTTTTTTAATATTATATTTGACATCAAAATTTTCCGTTAATCCGCTAGAACACAATGTTGTGGTTTATTTTTTATAAATTTTATTTTTGCGTCAGATGCACATTGTAGTGCTACATACACCTCAGAAAAATTGAGGGTATCTTTGACCAAATAAAAGTGCTAGATTTTTTTTTAATATTATATTTGACATCAAAATTTTCCGTTAATCCGCTTGAACACAATGTTGCGGTTTATATTTTATAAATTTTATTTTTGCATCAGATGCACATTGTAGTGCTACATACACCTCAGAAAAATTGAGGGTATCTTTGACCAAATAAAAGTGCTAGATTTTTTTTTAATATTATATTTGACTTCAAAATTTTCCGTTAATCGGCTTGAAAACAATGTTGCGGTTTATTTTATTTGAATTTTATTTTTGCGTCAGATGCACATTGTAGTGCTTCATACACGTCAGAAAAATTGAGGGTATCTTTGACCAAATAAAAGTGCTAGATTTTTTTTTAATATTATATTTGACTTCAAAATTTTCCGTTAATCGGCTTGAAAACAATGTTGCGGTTTATTTTATTTGAATTTTATTTTTGCGTCAGATGCACATTGTAGTGCTACATACACCTTAGAAAAATTGAGGATATCTTTGACCAAATAAAAGTGCTAGATTTTTTATTAATATTATATTTGACATCAAAATTTTCCGTTGATCCGCTTGAACACAATGTTGCGGTTTATTTTTTTAAATTTTATTTTTGCGTCAGATGCACATTGTAGTGCTACATACACCTCAGAAAAATTGAGGGTATCTTTGACCAAATAAAAGTGCTAGATTTTTTTTTAATATTATATTTGACATCAAAATTTTCCGTTGATCCGCTTGAACACAATGTTGCGGTTTATTTTTTATAAATTTTATTTTTGCGTCAGATGCACATTGTAGTGCTACATACACCTCAGAAAAATTGAGGGTATCTTTGACCAAATAAAAGTGCTAGATTTTTTTTTAATATTATATTTGACATCAAAATTTTCCGTTAATCCGCTTGAACACAATGTTGCGGTTTATTTTTTATAAATTTTATTTTTGCATCAGATGCACATTGTAGTGCTACATACACCTCAGAAAAATTGAGGGTATCTTTGACCAAATAAAAGTGCTAGATTTTTTTTTAATATTATATTTGACTTCAAAATTTTCCGTTAATCGGCTTGAAAACAATGTTGCGGTTTATTTTATTTGAATTTTATTTTTGCGTCAGATGCACATTGTAGTGCTTCATACACCTCAGAAAAATTGAGGGTATCTTTGACCAAATAAAAGTGCTAGATTTTTTTTTAATATTATATTTGACATCAAAATTTTCCGTTAATCCGCTTGAACACAATGTTGCGGTTTATTTTTAATAAATTTTATTTTTGCGTCAGATGCACATTGTAGTGCTACATACACCTCAGAAAAATTGAGGGTATCTTTTACCAAATAAAAGTGCAAGATTTTTTTTAATATTATATTTGACATCAAAATTTTCCGTTGATCCGCTTGAACACAATGTTGCGGTTTATTTTTTATAAATTTTATTTTTGCGTCAGATGCACATTGTAGTGCTACATACACCTCAGAAAAATTGAGGGTATCTTTGACCAAATAAAAGTGCTAGATTTTTTTTTAATATTATATTTGACATCAAAATTTTCCGTTAATCCGCTTGAACACAATGTTGCGGTTTATTTTTTATAAATTTTATTTTTGCATCAGATGCACATTGTAGTGCTACATACACCTCAGAAAAATTGAGGGTATCTTTGACCAAGTAAAAGTGCTAGATTTTTTTTTAATATTATATTTGACTTCAAAATTTTCCGTTAATCGGCTTGAAAACAATGTTGCGGTTTATTTTATTTGTTTTTTATTTTTGCGTCAGATGCACATTGTAGTGCTACATACACGTCAGAAAAATTGAGGGTATCTTTGACCAAATAAAAGTGCTAGATTTTTTTTTAATATTATATTTGACTTCAAAATTTTCCGTTCATCGGCTTTAAAACAATGTTGCGGTTTATTTTATTTGAATTTTATTTTTGCGTCAGATGCACATTGTAGTGCTTCATACACCTCAGAAAAATTGAGGGTATCTTTGACCAAATAAAAGTGCTAGATTTTTTTTTGATATTATATTTGACATCAAAATTTTCCGTTAATCCGCTTGAACACAATGTTGCGGTTTATTTTTAATAAATTTTATTTTTGCGTCAGATGCACATTGTAGTGCTACATACACCTCAGAAAAATTGAGGGTATCTTTTACCAAATAAAAGTGCAAGATTTTTTTTAATATTATATTTGACATCAAAATTTTCCGTTGATCCGCTTGAACACAATGTTGCGGTTTATTTTTTATAAATTTTATTTTTGCGTCAGATGCACATTGTAGTGCTACATACACCTCAGAAAAATTGAGGGTATCTTTGACCAAATAAAAGTGCTAGATTTTTTTTTAATATTATATTTGACTTCAAAATTTTCCGTTAATCGGCTTGAAAACAATGTTGCGGTTTATTTTATTTGTTTTTTATTTTTGCGTCAGATGCACATTGTAGTGCTACATACACCTCAGAAAAATTGAGGGTATCTTTGACCAAATAAAAGTGCTAGATTTTTTTTTAATATTATATTTGACATCAAAATTTTCCGTTAATCCGCTTGAACACAATGTTGCGGTTTATTTTTTATAAATTTTATTTTTGCATCAGATGCACATTGTAGTGCTACATACACCTCAGAAAAATTGAGGGTATCTTTGACCAAATAAAAGTGCTAGATTTTTTTTTAATATTATATTTGACTTCAAAATTTTCCGTTAATCGGCTTGAAAACAATGTTGCGGTTTATTTTATTTGTTTTTTATTTTTGCGTCAGATGCACATTGTAGTGCTACATACACGTCAGAAAAATTGAGGGTATCTTTGACCAAATAAAAGTGCTAGATTTTTTTTTAATATTATATTTGACTTCAAAATTTTCCGTTCATCGGCTTTAAAACAATGTTGCGGTTTATTTTATTTGAATTTTATTTTTGCGTCAGATGCACATTGTAGTGATTCATACACCTCAGAAAAATTGAGGGTATCTTTGACCAAATAAAAGTGCTAGATTTTTTTTTAATATTATATTTGACTTCAAAATTTTCCGTTCCGAGGGTATCTTTGGCCAAATAAAATATCGAGGTTTACTTTATTTATATTCATTAAGTACGTAAAATATAAAAATGTACTTGAGTGGGCATACACGCATGTGTAATGCTTTATTTAATTAGGTTATGCGTATCCGCAAACCTGCCGCTGTTTACCCTACATGGTGAGGTATATCGAGGTTTACTTTATTTATTTTCAGTATGTACGTAAATTATTAAAATAATGTGTGTGGGCATACCCGCATGTGTAATGCTTTATTTAATTAGTTTATGCGTATCCGCAAACCTGTCGCTGGTTACCCTACATGGTGGGGTATAACGAGGTTTACTTTATTTATATCCAGTTAGTACGTAAATTATAATAAAATGTGCGTGGGCATACACGCATGCGTAGTGCTTTATTTTATTAGGTTATGCGTTTCCGCAAACCTGTCGCTGATTACCCTACATGGTGGTGTTTTTATATTTACTAAGTACGTAAATTCTAAATAAAATGTGCGTGGGCATACACGCATGTGTTGTGCTTAATTTATTCGCTTATGCGTTTCCACAAACCTATCGCTGATTACCCTACATGGTGGTGTATTTCGATAGCAAGTTGTACATATCACCTTGACAGTAATCTTCAGTAGTTCCCAAATTTATCGGAAGAAATGGATTGTGCAACGTGTAACACCCTTATTACCGATGGAGTTTTTTGCAAGATTTGTAACAAAAACTATCATTTTGCTTGCGGAGGTATCACTGAAATTAACTTTCGTAAATTGTCGCAGGAAAAAAAAAATAACTGGAAATGTCAATCATGTAAAACCATCCCCGGAATCAACAGTGAATCTTCCATTATCAGGGAACTTCAACGTATGAACGAAGAACTATCCTCATTGAAAAGTATTAAAACTCAAGTTAATGAGTTAACCTGCGAAATGGCGGACTTAAAGAAATCCATTAATTACAATAATTCTCTGATGGATACATTTGCCTCGAAATTTACGGAACTGGAAAAGAAAATAAATAAAATTGACACTCTGGAGATTGAGGTTGCTTCTCTCCACACCAGAGTTGCCAGACTTGAGAAAGAGGCAAACAATCGGGAGCAGTGGTGTCGACAGCAAAATTTGGAGATTAGAGGAATTCCTCAACTTAAAGATGAAAACACACATCATATAATCTTGAAAATTGCAAACACACTCAACGTGCCATTGGATACAAAGGACATAAATTTCTCAACTAGAGTAGCATCTGCCACCACCACGCAACATCCTAAATCAATAATAGTGAAATTCGCCAATATCGATTTAAAAAATAACTTTCTTGCTGCCGTTAAAATGAGAAAGGGTTTATCTACCAAGAGTTGCGGACTTCCTGGTGCTGACAAAAATATTTACATAAGCGATCACCTGACTAAATCTAATAAGCACCTTTTTCATCTTGCTCGAGCAACTGCCAAGGAGAAGGAATATCAATTTGTCTGGTTGAAGAATTGCCGGATTTACGTTCGGAAGAACACAACATCCCCACCGATATTGGTTTCAAGAGAGGACGACCTAACCAAGATCGCCTAATATTCAGTTGCCAACTTCTCCTGCTATCCGTAGCTCCCTCAGATTCCACTGATTCTCCGGTCATTCCATTCTATTTCTTTCCATCCCGAATTCACCACACACATATAATCATCTATCTCATCTCCAGTTTACTCATTCCTTTCATGTTTATTAATTGTCACCGACCACGTCCCAACGTGTTGAGAAATACTGGTTATATCAATATTGCTGTAAACATTATTGTCGATGCCGACTGCACCGATAAGTCTATATCTGTCCCGCTCGCACTCATAAATTCTCGGATAACGTTCTTTGATTCGATTTTTATGTACATAACTAATGCAAATATCATTCGTAATTATTTCTTTGATATTTATTGTTTCAACTGTCAAAAATGGGTAAGTGTTCCTTCTTATTTTATCATATTAATTAATTTAGGTAGCGTAGACTGTGCGCATTCGTCATTCTCGGATAATACCATCAACTATTACAATAGTGCTTATACACTATACATTCAATATCATATCACTCACATGCAATTCATTCATATTTTCACTTGGTTGTATCGTATGCCACCTCAATATTTTATAATGACATATTTTCAACCTACATTATTACTTACTTTAAATATATTTCTCATCAATATACATAGATTAAATAAAATATGCATATTATGTACACTTACTTACATGCATATAAATAAAAACATGTTATTTATTAGAACCTTTTTATACATATCTACACCATATGTATTGCATCAGACAAAACATAGTAATGATTTGTTGAATTTGTCATTTTCTATTTACACTTGTCACATTCACGAATATCACATTCACTCACTATATGGCCTCCAATATTTTTTTTTTGTATTAATTATATTCTACGTATTATCTATTATTATAAGTGACACCCTGTTGAATCGAATGCATACCCTTGACTTGTTATTTAATAATATAATTTTATCTTATCAATAATGTTTAACATTTTGTACCAAAACTGTAGGGGTTTACGCACAAAAACTGATTCATTTTACCAAAATATACTATCGAATGATGGATGTAACATTTTCGGTGTGTCTGAGTCTTGGCTTGTGAGCACAATTCATGATGCTGAACTTGCACCAGTGAATCTTTATGACATATTCAGACGCGATAGAGCTGACCGGACACAACGTAGAGGGGGCGGGGTCATGATTATAGCACAAAAAAACTTACAAGCATACTCTCGTGACGATATTGTATGCTCTGCCGAATGCCTTTGGGTTACTGTGCCTGCTTCTAGCTTCACTAATGGGAAAAATGTTCACGTTGCCTGTGTTTATCTTCCTCAAGGAACAGGATATGAATTGGCCGTTGACTCTTTCTTGAATTCTTTATGCTTTGTGCGAGATAAATATCCTAATGACTTTATTTTCGTAATGGGTGATTTTAATATGCCGGACATAAGATGGACATTACACTCAAACACAAATTATTTAGAACCAGAAAATCTTTGCAACACACCCAATACTCAACTGGCTGATACATTGGCCTACACTTGTTTATATCAATACAATCATATAATTAATACAAATAATCGACTTTTAGACTTGATTATCACGAACATTGATTGTATTGTTACCCGCGGATGTACTCCATTAGTAGACGAAGACGATCATCATCCTACTTTAAATACAGAATTACATTTAGGTAATATAGTCCCGTTAAAAGAAACCACAACAGATATTTTGTTATTTAAAAAAGCTAATTACAGCGATATAAATGTCCATCTATCCGATACCGATTGGACATTTATTCAGATATGTGATTCTTTAGATGCAGCTGTAGATTGTTTTTATGATACGTTAAAACAAATAATTACGAAACATGTACAAAAAAAGACCATTAAGAAAAACAAATTTCCATGTTGGTATTCATCAGCTTTAATCAAAATTATCAAAGAAAAACGTAAAACTCATAAAAGGTGGAAATTACACAACAATCAACTTGATTATTTGGAATTCACGTTACTCCGTTCCCGTCAAAAATCTGTTCAGAGTGAATGTTACTCACGTTATATTGATGACACAGAGAATAGTATACAAAGTAATTGCAAAAAACTGTGGTCCTACGAAAAAAGTAGACGGAACAATACAAACATACCTAAAACAATATTTCTAGGAACTGAATCAGCGACTGGTGGCGAGGAAGTTTGTGACTTATTTTCTAATTATTTTAATTCTACTTTTGTTACAACCTCATCCGCTGGGTTTACGACTGCTGGTGATGAATTGGAGTCCAGATGTGCCTATGACGGTATTGGTGTAATAACCATTGATCAAAGCAAAATGTTGAAATACTTACAAGCTTTAGATATCAAGAAGGGTCCGGGCAATGATGGTATCCCTCCGTATTTCATACTTCAATGCGCCGAAACGCTAGCACTTCCACTAACCATTCTCTTTAACAGATCTATGAACGAAGGTAAATTTCCTAGTAGATTCAAAGAGGCTCTCATAGTTCCCATATATAAGAAGGGGTCGAGGAACAATGCAGAAAATTATAGACCAATATCAATACTATCAGTTTTTAGTAAATTATTTGAACGTATTACATATGATCAAGTATATCCTGTAATAATCAAATATATTCAAGACCAACAACATGGTTTTCTAAGAAACCGTTCCGTGTTATCAAATATGCTCATTTTTACTGAATATTTATCATCTAATATGGAGGATAAATATCAAATTGACGCAATATATACAGATTACTCAAAGGCTTTCGACAGAGTCGATCATGTTATATTAGCTAAGAAATTAAAATTAGTCGGGATACACGGTAACTTACACAGGTGGTTTGTGTCGTATATTGAAAACAGGTCTCAGTCAGTAAAAATTGATAATTACAGGTCCAATTTTAAGTTTATTCCATCTGGCGTTCCACAAGGCTCACACTTGGGACCGTTATTGTTTAATATTTACACTCACGATATCTACATGTGCTTTACAAACTCCTTATATGTCTCATATGCTGATGACATGAAGGTTTATTTAAAAATTCGTTCAATTGCAGACTGCCATAAACTTCAGAGTGACCTGGATAGATTATCACAATATTGCAAACAAAACAAACTTGACTTGAATATCTCAAAATGTAACAAAATTTCATTCACTCGTGCAAAAAACATTATTAAATATAATTATACGCTTCACAATAACACGCTCGAAGAAGTGGATCATATAAGAGATTTGGGGATTACGCTTGACTCAAAATTAATGTTCGACAAACATCTGGATATAATAGTTAATAAAGCTTATAAATCTTTGGGGTATATTATCCGCCTGTGTAAACCATTTAAAAATGTCAGTACACTTCATAGGTTATACACCACGTTCATACGTCCACATTTAGAATACTGCACTCCAATATGGTCTCCTTACTACCTAAAACATATAAATAGAATCGAAAAAGTACAAAAGAAGTATTTGAAACATATCAACTTTCGTTTACGCATATATTTTCCTTTATATTCCGAATCAGTTCAATTTCACAAATTTGACACACTAGTTAATCGACGAATTATGGCCGATCAATCTCTCTTATATAAGGTAATAAACAATTTTTTTGACTCTTCTGAACTAATAAACTTTATACCACTCAGAGTTTCTGGAAGAACTACCAGACGGCCCGAATTGTTTCACGTTCCTGTTTGTAGAACGAACTATCGGAAGTTTTCAACTATCCCTCGAATTTGTCGACAATATAATGAAAGTTTTAATGATATAGATATATTTTTCCATTCTTATAATCAATTCCGGGAGAGGGTTAGGTGCGAGTGCGGACGTATATCATAATGACGAAAGGTGTTGTGACATACCATAGTTTCTCTACCTCTCACATTCCTCCACTTTTCTTTTTCTATTCCTACAGTTCCTCCCCCATCTCCGTCATTATCCTTGTTGCTTTTGTTATGTATATATTTTTTTTAGTTTTTTTTTAATTTTTATTTTAGTTTTTAATAGGTATAAAATATTAATATTTTTTCAGAATCAACTGTAAATATGTACTTTGTGGACAGTTTTTTGGCCTTGATTTATTATTCATTGTTTTATATTCATATTAGTTAATGATGCTGTTATTGTCCCAAATAAACCAAATAAATAAATAAATAAATTTATATTCAGTAAGTACGTAAATTATAAAAAAATGTGCGTGGGCATACACGCATGTGTAGTGCTTTATTTTATTAGGTAATGTGTTTCCGCACACCTGTCGCTGGTTCCCATATATGGTGGTGAATTTATATTCAGTAAGTACTTAAATTATAATAAAATGTGCGTGGGCATACACGCATGTGTAGTGCTTTATTTTATTAGGTTATGCGTTTGCGCAAACCTGTCGCTGATTACCCAACATGGTGGTGTATTTATATTCAGTAAGATGTAAATTATAAAAAAATGTGCGTGGGCATACACGCATGTGTAGTGCTTAATTTTATTCGGTTATGTGTTTCCGCAAACCTGTCGCTGATTACCCTACATGGTGGTGTATTTATATTCAGTTAGTATGTAAATTATAAAAAAATGTGCGTGGGCATACACGCATGTGTAGTGCTTTATTTTATTAGGTTCTGCGTTTCCGCAAACCTGTCGCTGATTACCCTACATGGTGGTGTATTTATATTCAGTTAGTACGTAAATTAAAAAAAAATGTGCTTGGGCATACACGCATGTGTTGTGCTTTATTTTATTAGGTTATGCGTTTCCGCAAACCTGTCGCTGGTTACCCCACATGGTGGTGTATTTATATTCAGTAAGTACTTAAATTATAATAAAATGTGCGTGGGCATACACGAATGTGTAGTGCTTTATTTTATTAGGTTATGCGTTTCCGCAAATCTGTCGCTGGTTACCCTACATGGTGGTGTATTTATATTCACTAAGTACGTAAATTATAAAAAAAATGTGCGTGGGCATACATGCATGTGTAGTGCATAATTTTCTTAGGTTATGCATTTTCGCAAACCTGTCGCTGGTTACCCTACATGGTGGTGTATTTATATTCACTAAGTACGTTTATTATAAAAAAATGTGCGTGGGCATACACGCATGTGTAGTGCTTTATTTTATTAGGATATGCGTTTCCGCAAACCTGTCGCTGGTTCCCCCACATGTTGGTGTATTTATATTCAGTGAGTACTTAAATTATAATAAAATGTGCGTGGGCATACACGCATGTGTAGTGCTTTATTTTATTAGGTTATACGTTTCCGCAAATCTGTCGCTGGTTACCCTACATGGTGGTGTATGTATAAACACTAAGTACGTTAATTATTAAAAAAAAATGCGTGGGTATACACGCATGTGTAGTGCTTTATTTTATTAGATTATGCGTTTCCGCAAACCTGTCGCTGGTTACCCTACATGGTGGTGTATTTATATTCACTAAGTACGTAAATTATAAAAAAAATGTGCGTGGGCATACATGCATGTGTAGTGCATAATTTTCTTAGGTTATGCGTTTTCGCAAACCTGTCGCTGGTTACCCTACATGGTGGTGTATTTATATTCACTAAGTACGTTTATTATAAAAAAAATGTGCGTGGGCATACACGCATGTGTAGTCCTTTATTTTATTAGGTTATGTGTTTCCGCAAACCTGTCGCTGATACCCTACATGGTGGTGTATTTATATTCAGTAAGTACGTAGATTATAAAAAAATGTGTGTGGGTATACACGCATGTGTAATGCTTTATATTATTAGGTTATGCGTTTCCGCAAACCTGCCGCTGGTTACCCTATATGGTGGGGTATAACGACGTTTACTTTATTTATATTCAGATTATTTTCAATTTTTTTCCGTTTATTTTATCGTTCATTAATGCATAAATAAGTAAATAATTAAAAAAACTAGTCAATGCATAAATAAATAAATAAACAAGCAATTAAAACTACAAATAAAATATATATAATAAATAAATAAATAAATAAAAAATATTTTTTCCTTGGGTTATCACTATTGTATCCTGACCATTGATCCGTTAGTTCATTCCGTTAGAACGTTCGAAACTTCAGCCACATAAATATTATTGTTTTTTTAAAGAATGAATGGATATTCGCCAATACATATATTCACCTGGATGGATTCAATAATTTACTTGAAATTAATTTTCAAATTATGAATTGTTACATTATTTGCATCTGAATCTAAAAAAAAAATCGTCCTAGATTGGCGGTGTCAGTCTGTTAGCAAATCAGACTCAAAATAACTAACCCCATTGTATTGAATTGGTTATATCTTCATTAGCAGCGGCATCATCTGACGTATTTAAATCTTGAGATCCAGATCCTCGTCGTGGGCCGATTGTTTGACACGCCTGTCCTAGATAGTTTCACTGTAATAACATATCTTTAGTAGTTATATTTTTCTCATGGCGTTAAAGCCTAAATTGAACCTTGGCTTCCTGCAATTTTTGCTTTCGATTTCCCCTGTCCTCAGCCGCCCTCTTCCAAATTGCTATCTGCAGAAGCTGCGCTGCATCCCTCTACGCATCGTCTTCCCATCTTAGCCAGGGTCTTCCTACTCTTCTATTTTCACCTGGGTGTCCAGTCATGGGGTTTTTATTGACTGGGTGAATTTAATTTTATTTAACTTTTTTCTTAATACATTGGACAAAAAAAACGGCCACATAATTTCAAATAACAAATCAATTTGATTTATTTTCAAAAAAAGCATTTTCTTGTTTATTTAGGAACTCCGATACTTTATTACATTCTGGATCTTTTAAATCACATATACACATTCGCATACATTCACAAAATTACGCTTGTGTTACATTTTTTTATTCCTATTTTTATTTTTACAGATCACATAAACGAAATTGAAATGAAAGAATTTTCCAGCCGTTTTACTCTGGAAGTTATTGCAAGAACTGCGTTTGGTTTAGATTGCAAATCACTAGAAAACTCGAAAGCTGAATTTGTTAATGTGAGTAGAAATTAATTAGAAGAATTACGGAGATTAGATAGGTAGACAACTAAATGAGATTGAATAAGATTTATTTTTTAAAATTTAATTTACTTAAATCATCAACAATAGCAAAAAAAATGCAATGAGTCTAAATGATATCGCTGAGGAGAATTAATTTGTAATAGGACGATGTATGACAGGGAAAGAAATGAGGAATGTAAGATAAAGAAAGATGTCATTAAGTGAATGAAATTAAAACATTGAGATAGTTTGGCCACTTGGGAAGAATGAATAAAGAATTCCTGATGAAAAAAATCTAAAAAGCCGATAGAAATAGACAGGAGGTTGGGATTGTTAAAAAAAAATAACACGACCATGAAATAGGGAAATGTTAGAAGCTTGAATAAAAGACGGACGAGAAGATGAAGCGATGGATGTGCGTCAAGTTATATAAAAATGTGGTGTTCTGTTCCTTATGCATATCTCACAAGGGACATGGCATAATGGTTTGTATGTATCATCATCAGCCATCGTCGTCCAGTGTTGAACATTATGCTTCCCCTCTAGCCACCTTGTGCCATTGGCCTGTCATGACCATCTTGCTTGTGGTCTGCCCGGGTTTCTGCAGCGAGTTACCAGTCGCCAATCCAGGGTACGTTTGGTCTATCAATTGTTAAATACGATGCTTTTAATTTCAACGTCACTCAAAGGTCAAACTTAATATTAAGTATTATTTGATATGAATAGTAAATTCTTATTTTGGTGATTATTTTCATATTATTGATCCGCTCGATATTAACGATTATAAAATATTTTCAAAAGAAACTGATTAATATTTCAAAAGGCAAAAGCAATACATTAGACAAGCAATCATTGAATATTTAATAACGCAGTTAAAAACAATAACATATTTATACATAATATGTACCATGTTATGTAAGAGTTGTGATGTATCTAGGAACATATAAAGTGTTAAACAATCATTATGACTGTCCTGAACTCCCGCATATATACACTCAGAATCAAAACGAGCACATGCGTGGCCATAGCCTGAAGTTAAATAGAATTTCGTTTGGTCAGAATCCGTATAAACACTTCCTGAGCAATAGAGTGGTGGATGCTTGGAATAGGCTGCCTCAGGATCTGGTTGTTGCTGAGAGTGTTAACTCTTTTAAGAACGGACTGGATGGATTGCAGTGACACTGGACTCATTCAAGCATATCAGCTTTTTGCTGCCTGCTTGTCATCTCGATAATAATAATAATAATAAGAAGAAGGAGGTAGAGGCTTCATCGATATTAAAAATCAACATCACAAACAAATCGACAATCTCCGCAATTATTTCTATAAAAAACAAGAAAGTGATATTCATAATGCAATAGTAAAAATAGACTGTTCATATACACCCCTCAAACTTCAAGACAGAACCATACAACCACAAACATCAATTGAAAGTAATATAGACAAAATTGAAAAGTGGAAAAACAAAGCATTGCACGGCACATTCCCATATCAAATTGATCAACGACATATAGATAAAACACTCACTAACGATTGGCTTAAAAGATCCCAAATTTATGCTGAAACAGAAGGATTTATGATAGCGATACAAGATAGAATCATAAAAACTAAAAATTACTCCAAGCATGTTATTAAAGATACATCAGTAATTGATGACTCTTGTAGACGATGTAATAAAAACAAAGAGACAATAGAACATATAACTGGCGGATGTTCTGCTCTTGCACCAACAGAGTATACACAGACATGATAATGTTTGCAAGCAGATACACATCGCTTTAGCAAAAAAATATAATTTAATAGATTCTCCACCACCTTGGTTTCAATATTCCCCATTGGCAGTTATTGAAAACAACACACATAAACTTTATTGCAACAGAGATATAATTACAGATAGAACCAACCTACACAATAGACCCGATATAACATTGATTGAGAAAAATACAAAACAAACCCATTTAATTGAAATATCTATTCCTAATACAACAAATTTAGAACAAAAATATACAGAAAAAATTCAAAAATACCTCCCTCTAGCAGAACAGATCAAAACCCAATGGGGACAAAATAAAGTTACAATAATACCATTTATTATATCATCTACAGGAGTTGTTGAGGTCGCATAGCAACCGAGTTGTCAACAACATTGTGTTTATATTCGCTCTGAAAAAAATATTGTTTTTTACTAAAATATAAGTGTATTTTATATTTATTGTGCACTAATTTCATTATTGTGAGTTTTATTTTGTATCCGTTCATTATCCATGAATATGGATTTGGATATTCCACCTGATCCGGGACCAAGTCCAAGTGTTAAAAAATCTGACATATCAACGCCACCTAAACAAAACAACAAGAGACCTAACACAAATAATTCTGACATTATCCATCCGTCTAAAGCTCCAAATTTAAATAGTTCTCCGGAAAAATTGTACAATACTCATAGTGAAATTGAAAACCAATACCTGGAAAATTCGCCTGGGCCTTACATTGTTTTCGTTCAAGATATTGACTCTAGCAAGAATATTCACCCAATGAAAATTGGTAATATCCTTATTAAACATAACATTAAAAATATTTCTCCGGGTGGAGTAAAATCAGAAGGGAGAAATAAAATCTCAATTACTTTCAAAGATGCTAAGAGTGCGAATCAATTCACGACAGCCATTTTTTTAAAAATAAATAATTTAAAGGCCTTTATACCTAGATTCAAGGTGACAAAAATGGGTTTGATTCGTGGTATTTCAACAGACTTTTCGATTGACGATATTATAGAAAATTGTGCAGTACCAAACCATATTGGGAAGATTTTAAAAGCAAGACGCCTCAATTTTAAAGATAAATCATCAGGAGAAACAATGTGGAAACCATCGCAATCTGTTGTCTTAACGTTCGAAGGACAAAATCTCCCAGAGTATGTTTACCTTTTTTATAACTCTCTGAAAGTTGAAACTTATATATTTCCAACAATACAATGTTACCGCTGTTGTCGCTTTGGTCACACGAAGATTCAGTGTCGTTCTATTATTCGCTGCTTCAAATGTGGAGATAGTCACCTTGGAGAAGTTTGCCAAGTGGTGGACTTTTTAAAGTGTATAAACTGTTCAGGATCTCATTCAGCTACAAGCCCAATGTGCCCGGAATTCACTCGGCAAAAAAATATTAAACATTCAATGGCTACAAAAAATATATCATATCTGCAAGCATCTCAACTCTTCCCAACTTCTGTGAAAAGCTATTCTGAAGTAACTAATAACCAATTGAACAATAATCAAAGTTTTAAAAAAACAATATACACTAAAATGTCATCGGAAACTCAAAAACAGACAATTCCTCATATTAATATTAAAGAAATAAACAAGTGCATGTCGTATTCAAATGGTGAAGCTAGCCATCCTACAAATGGATGCGCTGTTTTAAGCCAGTCAACTGCTTCTGCATCTAATGAAGTCCAAGAAAATATTTTCCAAGATGATACCCATTCTGTTGTATATTTAATTACGCAAATTCTTATTAGTTTAATTTCTAAATCAAATTTTAATTTACCGTCCAACGTTGCCAATCTTATCCCGCTTTTAAATTCTTTTTTAAAAAATGGTTCGAAATCACAAAACCCATAATCCTTTAAACATTTTACAGTGGAACTGTAGAAGCGCAGTGAGTAATAAATCAGATATTTTATATTTATTAACGAAATATAATATTTCTATTGCAGCAATCTCGGAGACTTGGTTCACTCCAGGTATTCATTATAAATTCCCTGGATTCTCTTGCATCCGCGATGATCGATCCGATTCTTACGGAGGATCCGCCGTTCTTATCAAATCTTCTCTTTCTTTTAATAAGATTAATTTAAATCCCCACCCTTCTTATCAAGTTGTTGGTATTACTCATAATAATATATCTTTCTTATCCGTCTATATTCCACCTAAAACTCATTTTGATGTAAATTATTGGAATGCAGTTATATCATCTCTCTCATCAGATTTTTATATCCTTGGCGATTTCAATGCCCATTCCACCTCATGGGGATGTTCTATTTCAGACTCAAATGGAATATCAATATTAAATTTTATTGATGACAATAATTTATGTATCATGAACGATGGGTCTCACACAAGATTGAGCAACCCTAATCAAAATCTCAGTGCAGTTGATCTTTCAATTTGTACTACTAACTTAGCATCTTCCACTGCATGGACTATCATTTATGACTCATTATCTAGCGATCATTACCCCATTATTTTAAATTCATCTCTTTCAAATCCACGAGAACCTTTGTATACCCGTAAAAAACATGATCTGAACAAAGCAAATTGGTCAAAATTTTCTCAGTTAATAGAATCAAAATTAGATTCGATTATTCCTCTTAACTCACTTTCTGATATCTCTCAGATTCCCATTGCATTGTCCAATCTGATACATACTTTAGAAATTGCGGCCGACTCAGCCATTCCCTTATGCAAAAAATTCTCCAGGCATACCCCACAAGCTCCATGGTGGGATGAAGAATGCTCCAATATTATAAAATTAAGAAAAGAGGCTATGCATAAATATAGGAAAAACATGTCCCTAGATAATTATTTGGCGGTTAAGATGATCCAAGCGAAAGTAAAGTTATTTCTTCGTAAGAAAAAACGAAAAGGGTGGATTGACTTTTGCAATTCCCTCTCACCAGATTCTCCCATTTCATATGTCTGGGAAAAAATCCGCAGATTTAGATCGGCTTATTCTTCTAAAATTCAACATGCTTGTACGAACACCTGGATTGAGTCATTCTTAGATAGACTGGCCCCTCCTTATGCCCCTAATTTAAACGAAATTAAATATTATGCGAGCATAGAGCCTTCTTCCTCCTGGTTTTGTGCCCCTTTTACTATGGAAGAATTGCTAATTCCTCTTAAAACAGTTCACAGTAATACCCCTGGAATCGATAACATCCCTTATTCTTTTATTCAACACTCTCCCCTCAAATTCAAATCTTTCCTTTTAGATATTTATAATTTCATATTTCAATCTGGCTATATACCTAAATCCTGGAAAACTCACTTAATTCTGCCCATTCTTAAGCCTGGTAAAGACCCAACAATAGGGTCTTCCTATCGCCCTATTGCTTTGTCATCATGTTTTCTAAAATTACTAGAACATTTGATTAAAAACAGAATAGACTGGTTTGTGGAAAGTAAAATGTTGCTTTCTCCAATTCAGTTTGGCTTCCGAAAATCTAAATCCTGTTTGGATAATATCAGTATTTTGACTACTGACATCCAAATTGCATACACAAAACAACAGTTTACTTTAGCTGCATTTTTGGATATAACTAGTGCATATGATAATGTCAATCTTTTTTTACTCCAAGAAAAATTGTTTAAAATTGGAATTCCTAGAAAAATATCCCAACTCATACACAATATTTTTTCAGAAAGAATAATAAAAATTCTGAACTCCAACGAAGACAAAATCCGTACTATTTGGAAAGGTTTACCTCAAGGGTCAGTTTTAAGTCCCATCCTCTTTAACATATATTGCCATGACATACACATATGTGTTGAAGGCCTCTGTTCTATTCTAATGTATGCTGATGATGTTGTTTTATATCTTTCTATGAAAAAAATTGATACAGCTGTAAAGAATTTTAACATTGCCCTTAAGTGTCTTAATGTATGGCTTAATATAAATGGTCTTGAACTTGCTCCGCATAAAAGTCAAGTTGTGGTCTTCTCCAAAAAACATAAAATACCTAATATATCTATCCAAATTGACCGTATACCGATTCCAATTTTTGAGACTGTTAAATTTCTTGGTATAATCCTCCATCGTAAATTATCATGGAAACCTCACATTGATTTTATTATTTCTAAATGTGAACGAAACATAAATGTTCTTCGTGCAGTTACAAAGGTGTGGTGGGGTGCTCATCCATCTACAATGAAACTTCTTTACAATACTCTCATCCGTAGTCACATGGACTACGGCAGTTTTTTATGGGATCCTCTACCAATATATCTCAAATTAAATCTTGAAAAATTACAGTCAAAATGCTTACGATTAATAATTGGTGCTATGTCCTCCTCGCCCATTAACTCTCTTCAAATTGAAAATTCTGATATGCCACTTTCCCTCAGAAGACAACTGTTATCAGATAAATTCATTTCTAAAAGACTTCGTTTGAGTACCCACCCTCTCCCTAATAAATTGGCTACACTCCATTCAATTACTCAGTCGAATAACTTTTGGAAAAATAAATCCCCCCCTCTTTTATGTAAAAGTTATTTTTCACTTTCTTCTAAAATTCCTCCGTTTACCTTTTCACCAATCCTGCCATATTATCAATTATCATATAAGGCAATAACTGTGCCTATTAATTCATTTGAAAACATAGGTTTAGACAAATCGTCACATTGTGATTCAAATAATATTAATAAAATGTTTAAAAACATAATTTCCTCACATTGGCCATCAGCTATTTGCTTATACACAGACGGTTCCAAACTCGAATCAAATGGATATTCTGGAGCTGCCATTTCTATTCCTTCACTCAATAAATCTTATAAATTTAAATTGCCACCAGAAACGTCCGTCTTTACCGCAGAATGCTTTGCTATAAAATAAGCCCTTGTTATCTCCCAAAACTTATATTCTCCTGATATTTTAATACTAACAGATTCACTCAGTGCTATTAAACTCATTAAAAATAATGTCTCCAAAGTCCCAGATAACGATTTAATATGCTCAATTAAGTCTTTATTATCATCCTTGAAAAATGACAAAAATATTTCGATTGCTTGGATCCCTGCTCATGTAGGTATTATTGGTAACGAAATTGCCGATACTGATGCTAAGTCTGCAGTTTCTTCAGGCGTTGTAGCAAAATCATTTTCTTTACCTAATTCTGATCTGATTCGCTCTTTAAAAAACTCAATATGGAATCAATGGAACTCTGATTGGCTGTCTGAAACCAAAGGATCATTTTACAAATCTATTCAAAACAATATCATTCCAAGAAGACCTTGGTACAACGATGTTAAATTTTCAAAAAAAGAAATTTCAATAATTTGTCGCATGAGAATTGGTCACTGTCTAATTGCAAGTCATTTAAATAAAATTAAAATAGTCGATAGTGATGTATGTGAATGCAATACCGACATAGAAACGTTGGATCATCTGTTCTTTTCGTGCCCAATCCAGTCTTCTGGTAATCTTTACAACGAATTTAGTGAAATCTCTAGACCTTTTAATGTTGCTCACCTCCTAGCTCTCAAAAAAAATAATGTGTATCGTAAGCTAATAAAATTTATTGTTAAAAATAATATCCTTCTGTAATGCACTTTTTGATATTTTATGTTTATTTTTAGTGTTAAGTGACTTTCTTTTATTTGATACTGTTCATAGTGTATGTCTTGTTTATTTTTAAGTTTGAGTGTTCTGTGAATACAATTATGGCACAAATCATACAATATTGTGTGAATTGCCTAATAAATATAAATAAATACAGGAGTTGTACCAAAAAATATAAATGAATCTATTAAGAAACTTGATCTGCCAAATTTTATAATCACACAGATTCAAAAGAGTGTGATTATAAACACATGCTCGATAGTTCGAAAATTCTTGTTATCACCACCATAAACATTATACATAATAACTAATCAACTTGAGAACTCCTCCGTTGTTTAGTTTTTTTACACCGGTTAACACGTGAAGAGATTGAATAATAATAATTATGTCGAAATGAAAAATTCTAATACTTAGGTAATATCTTCTTAAATAAATAAAATAAAAGATTTATTTATTTCTCACAACTAAGAAAAGAAAATATCGTTATAAAAAAAACAAAAAGATGTTAATATTTCCCTTCAACGCTCCTGACTTTATACAATTTGTATAATAATATAAGCGCCTAGTTTTATGCAATTGTTATAACTTTGCTTTTACGTATAGTACTGGCAAACACCATGCAAACACATTGACAAGTTGCGGTGGACGGTTTGCGTAACTATCAACTAAGCAAATAAAAAACATAATTTATATTGAGGGTAGCTCATGTGATATTTCAAATGAAAAGATATGGGAGGATTAAATCTCGATCATTCAATTTCAATATTATAAACACTGCATTATAAAATGTAACCATCTTAATGGAAAAATAAATGTATTTCAGCTGGCGGAAAAATTTGTACAACCGTCCAAATTTCAGCAGTTTGCAGTGAGATTTTTAGTTGTCCTTTGCCCAGAGTTACTACAGTATCTTCCAGTTGCTACAGTCAATCTTGATTGCCTACGTCAGCTATATATTATTCTAAAGAAATCAATATCCGATAGAAAATCTGGAGTGACAGAAAGGTAAAGCATTAACTTACATAATATGAAATTTAACAACTCATATTCTTCGATGATCTCGGTAGCTCCTATCAGTTAAGGTCAGATTTTACCGGCTCAACCGAATATCAGGTTAGGTCACCTTCTCCAGCTCAACTGATTACAACCTTTGTATGGTTACTATTGGGACTTCTAACACCTGCACCCGCCTGTTTGAAAAATATAACTCATTAAAACAATGTTTTTTTTTCAGAAACAATGACTTTCTACAGAATTTGATTGACATTTCTGACAAGGAAATGAAAGAAAATCCTGAAAATATATGTAAGATATTTTAGTGTTGTATTTGAAATTTTATGTATATAATTTAATCTTTAATTAAAATACTGTTTTTTTATTATTTTGTGCAAGGCATATCCTTAGAACTAAGATAGCGAATCCAATTTCATTTATTGTAAGACTCGAAACTTAAATAATTCATATTAAGTTTACAAATTAAAATTATTAGAAAACATAGGTAAAACTTTTACATATAAATATGACTTTGACTAAGGAATATTCTAAGTCCAGTATTGCGTCATCTAACTCACATTGTATTTTCAAGACCTAAAGAAGGAATATTTATCCCTGATGCCGATTTCCTCTCATTGTCCTTTCTCAATCCTTTTATTTTGCTATCAAGTGTTATTTTCATGTCTTAATATAATGTATCTTTTTTTTGTTTTTTGCTATCATTTTTTTTTGATGTACATATATAATTTTATCATACTCTGTAATCTTCTCGATTGGAAGGCAATAAGCCTGCAAGTGTGCAAGATATTATTTTATACTATGCATTAAAAGATAAATAAACAAATAAATTGAGTCTTGATGGGAGTATATTGATATATTATGTTAGACAATAAATTAGGGTAAGTACTGTATATTTTCATAAACAATTATGCATTGTATTGAATTATTTTTAGTACTAAACAAAGATGCAGTTGAGGGCCAAGTGATGCTTTTTCTACTAGCAGGCTTTGAGAGTTCTAGCACACTAATCAGTTTCATTTGTTTCACTCTTGCTTCAAGACAAGATTTACAAGACAAACTTAGATATGACATTTTGGAGAATGTGAAAAAATATGGAGAGGACTGCACTTACGATTCTTTGAAAGAAATATTCTTTTTGGACAAAATTATACTGGGTAATTTTTTTCAAGGCAAAAAATTATTGATAATATAAAAAATTCAACCATTTTTACATTTATTTCAAAGTATACTAAGCTATGATGTATAGGTATACATGTCTCTTTGTGCTAAATATTATGTACGAAAAACATAGAATAAAAAATAATTCTATTTATATCAATTTGTATATAACACTTACAGAAACCATGAGGGTTTATCCTCCAGTTACAAGAACCGACAGAGTATGCACTAAAAAATACACCATACCAGGGACTCATGTCACCCTTAACGTTGGAGATAATATAATTATACCAATCGGAGGCATTCTTCAAGATTTAAAGTACTATCCAGAACCTCATATTTTCAATCCAGATAGATTTTCAGGCTTGAAGAATCATCTGTCATCCGACGAATTATACATGGTGTTTGGTCTGGGACCCAGGAATTGCATCGGTAATTAAATAATTTACCAACAATCTATTTTTATAAATTAAAATGTAAGTGGTCAATGAAATCACAATTTTGTCATTTTTATAAATGGAATTATTTGCATTAACTAGATAATACTATTAAAATAAACTCCTATAAATCTGATCGCATAGTACAAGAAATTAAATGAAGTTAATTAAATCTGCCATTTTTAATGATGCACTTATTTGAAACGAAAATAAAGAAATGTTTTGTAAAATGAACACAAACAAATCAAAATCAATAATTGAAATAATAAAAAGAAATAGTATTAGGAGACGCAATTACAGACTAAGAGTATCAAAAACTGTTTTGAATCATTAATAAATATTTTAATTACATTGCAATTGTAGACAATTTCATGGACATTTTAAAAATGATTCAATCATTAATGAACATGGTGATAGGTTTGACTAAGATATGAAAATATATCAGATGTAAATTTTTGGTACTAAAATATATATCAATGCTCCATTAGTTTTGTGTAATGACTCATTTCTACTCTATTAAAAGATAAAATCAATTTCAATTTTCTTATTAGTCGTAATGTTCTCCATAAACAGTTATTTTTTGTTTTGTTATTGAAAAAACTATAAATTCTGGTTGGTTGGAAGAAATTTCCTTCTGAAAATAAGCCCGCCAGTGTACAAATCACATGTACAGAAAGTTGCAAATAAATAAATAAAGATAAGAGAAAAGCAGAACTTATTTTTAGATTCAATGCATCAAAACTATATACAATACCGTACCATACCAAAACGCCATTTCCATATTTGGGGTAGGCTCTCTTGACATACATTTCTCGCTTCCTTCACGTCCATGCATTGCCTTATACACGCTCTCCTATTATGCTTACTAATAATGTCTCCTTTTCCTTTTTTTATCAGCCTTATACTGTTTTCAAATGATCACTCATACTTTCTATGTGGCCAAACCACCTAAGAGCATTTATTTTCAACTTAAGATATCTCATTCAATCATACATCCTCGTCTAATATTCTCATTTCTTATTCTATCATACATCGTTTTTTCACACATTCTTCTTAGTGACCTCATTTCAACCGCATTAAATTCACTTTGATATGTCTTCTATCATGTCCAAGTCTCACTAGCATACACAAGAGTCAGTACGACAATGCCATTGTGTGCTGCAAGCTTTGCTCGACTCAAATTAGTTGGTGTAGGCACGACAGATCTTAATACACCATTCACTTGATTGCCTGCCGTTACTTTCCTATCAATATCTTTTTCCAATCTTCCATCATGCTGAAAAATACTTCCAAGGTTTAAATATTCATCTACTTATTCTAATTGTACATTCTCCACTCATATCTTCAACTTTGGTTGTTTTTTCCTCTTCTCAAATACTATCACTTTAGATTTATTTGCATTTATTCTCAATCCATTTTGTATGCATCCATCGAATACCACTTCAATTAAGCATTCCAAGTCTTCCATACACATTGCCCCCAAGTCAAATAGAAAACGCTGTTCGTTTTCGCCAAGCGCTAATTTTTTTTGTATGGGATTTGACGTTTGTTGTAGAAATTTTTTCTACAATAACAAATAACAAACGTCAAATCCCATACAAAAAAAAATAGCGCTTGGCGAAAACGAACAGCGTTTTCAATTTGACTTGGGGGCAATAAGTTATATTTATGTAAATACTAAACCAAAATTAATAATGATTTTATTTCAGGTATGAGGTTCGCTATGAATTCAATAAAGACTTTTATATTCTATCTTATAAAAAACTACAAACTTCTACCTAGTTCAAAGAATATGGGCCCTATACAATATAAGACAGGTACATTATTTTTAACAATGAAGAATGGGGCATGGAATAAAATTGAATCACTGAAAAAATAATTTTGACGATGAATAAGAATGTGTTACATTAAAGAAAGATAACACGAAACATGGAGGATTATAGCAAAGAAAAAGAAATTTGTTTTATTTTATATGAATATTAAGGTAGAAATAGAAAACAATAGGGCTTCTTATTACACGATCTTAATAGATATTTACTGTCTAGATCTTAAAGATGTATAAATCAGTACTCGAACATCATGTACCTAATCTTAATCTTCATTCAATCATTAAGGCTGTGTTTCTCGAACAAAGATTAAAGTAAAAGTATAGTTAAAATACTTTGATTTCATAAAATTATTCAAAATTTTTGTGTTGTTTGTAGAAAACTAATGCCACCAAACAACGCATTTTTGAACAATTTCATGAAATCAAAGTATTTTAACTATACTATTACCGTTACTTTTGTTGAAACAACCCAGCCTAAATATCTTTAAGTTTAGTATGAAACTGTCATTAATTTAATTCATTTTAATCTAAAGTATTTCTGAACTTTCATTTCAATTTTAATCAAGTTCACAGGTAGCTCTGCAGGTCTCAAGTTTTATATACATAAATGATAACACTCATATAAATTGTTCAATATGTATTGAAAATAATTATTGATTTTCTAAAGATTTGAAACTGAGAAGTGAAGTTTCTTACATACAAAATGTGTAAGAAACACGATTAGGAATATTAGGTTCAATTTACTGTCCTTTTAAAATTTTACAAATATTTTAGTTCTATGTAGAGATGAACTGTAACTAAATTGTGAACTGTATATATTATTCTATCCATGGGAGTATAAAACAACTCCTAATCATTTTTATTTAAATACAAGGCATATAGCACTCTAAATAGGGTAAATTGCCGTTAAAAAGAAAAAAAAATCTCGCCATCAATTCAAACAGAACTCGAATTATAAGACAAAAATCCCTGTGATAATGGACAGTGCTATCTGTTTGAAACCTTGGGTGTTAAACTAAATTCTTTTTCAACACAAAAGTACGCGGGCTACCCTAGAAAATAAATTATATATATTTAACACACCATAAGAGATAACATATTTCTAAGAAAACATTTTTAAGTTTGATTGCAATAAAAATATTTTTTAGATTCATTTTGACTCATTTAAATGTTATTATAAAAGATGTCTGTTAGTCTCTCAAGTTCAATAAAAAAAATTATAAAATACACTAATAAATAAAGAAAAAATGTAATATTTTACTTCTACTAGTGTAATTATATATTTTTTAAATGATTCATACTGAATAATTAACTATATGTAAGGGTATTTTTAGTGAAAATAAGTCCTGTCCAATGTTCCCTGTAACACACACCTACTAAAATGTCATTTATTTCAAAATATTTCTTAACAATTTCATTCAATAACCGGCATCTTTTTAAAATTCACAAGTTTTACATAACCATTTAGTGATAATATTTGATTGTCCTCATATTAGACACAAAAAGCAAGAACCGTATGAAGCACCTTTTCAATTTTATCCAAAAAAAAATTGAACCTTGTATGTTATTAATGACTTTTAATACACAATACTATGCAAAATTTTTCATTGGTTTATTTTTATACAGGTTGCAATTTATTTTTTTAAAATTATTACAGCCTTATATAGTTGGTTTATGTACTTTGATAAATGGTGTTGTGTCCTGTTTCATCCTGAGACCCTAGGAGGTTTACGGTAGCTGATTCCTACTTTGTTCAATTTGACTGTGAATGCCACAACCTTCCTTTACCTTTTCTTTTTTCTTCTGAATTTTGAGAAATTACTAATTTTTAATAGTAATTGCTTACACTGTGCAAAAATAATGTTATACCCGCAAACAAAATTGATCTATGATATATTGTTTACATTGAATTTGTTGTTATATTTGTTTGTATAACTGTATGTTTGTTAGGTTTAAATATAACAATAAAAAAAAACATAAAAAGAATGTCATTTTTTGTATAGAAAAGTCAATACAAAAGTTTTGTAAATGTTATTTAATGATATCTGAAATGGTTCAGAGTGGAATGATACAAGAGCAGCAAATAAATAAAGCAAAATATATCATACCCAGTTATTTTTTATATATTGAACGACTTGATGCACTCCATCTTTCCCCGCTATACCATTCAAGTAACCAATTTCTAAGACTAAATAAGTTTCATGCTTTCGTATGCAAACTGCACAAGTTAAATAATTTTCTTTGGAATCAATTGTACAGCTAGTGGAAGGTCCAGAGGGATGATCATCCATAGTCTCTATACTTTGACAAGATTTTTGACTATCTACAATTTCAGATCTACATAATTTGTTATCATCAATGTCCGTTTTCAATCTCTTTGAATCATCATCACATGCAGAATCTTCATGTTGTCTTTTAACACCCACACACCCACCGTTAAATTCATTTTGAGTCACTTTTTTGTCAGACTGTGTGTCTGAAACATTTTTATTGTTAAACTTATTATCCGTGCACTGTGCAAATTTTTCTTGTCTTCTTTTTCTTCTTTGATTAGACCAGGTGTTTTTGAGAGCTTTCAACTCCATTGTGCAGATGACATCCTTCTGTTGAAGAATCTTGAATTGCATTTCTAGAGTTTTGAAGATCTGCAAGAGTCTCATGGTGATGTCTCTCACATTGTAATTAACTCCATCTATTGGTGGTATGGCAAAACTCATACATTTATTTTTCGTTTTAGTCTTGGGTGAAAGTTCTGTAACATACAATACAATTATAATTAATCAATTGCATTTATCAGATTAGGAATGATATAACATGGGTTGAACTTAAACAACTATATAGAAACTCAAAAGCATATACACATTTTTCAAAAAAAAAAACATCTCAATAGAGACGAAGTTGGAATATTATAGAAGGACCAGGAACGAAAAACACAAACAACAACAATTGGTTTTACAAAAAAACCAACTTCTCAATAGATGGTGTTACAAAAAGGTTTCTTCATTAATTATTAGATGGTCATAGTAAAAACATCTTCTTTTCAAACGATATGTTCCTCATTATCAAAATATATAGAACTTTCAAAATTGCAATGATAAGGGAACTCAATAAGAAGGCATAATTGGTAAACGTTGCGCAAGTGCATAAAGTGATCACGTAAACCAGCCGATAACAGGTTGTAAGCCCTGTAGGTGCCTTGAGTTCCTGGTCCTTCTATAATATTCCAACTTATTCTCTATTGAGATGTTAAATTTTTGTCAGTAAAATTATTAAATAATTAAAACAGGACGGTTTTTGTACATACTACTTCAAGAACATACTTCAAGGGTACACCATTCAATGTTATAGAAGAACCTGAATATGAAATACACAAAAAAAGATGTTCTCCTTATACTGGTTGAAGACTACTGGGGCATGTTTATGTAGAGTTTGCTGCCTCTTGTGATGTGGACTTCCAGCTGTCTTTCCATCTTTTTGGGGGTCTTCCAGGCATCCTTCTTCCCTCTGGTTTCAAGCATAGAGATGAAAATCCTCAGAAAAATAAAAGGCTGGACTCTACATAACCGAATAAGGAATAGTGTGCCGTATGTGATATTCAAGATATTGTCACTTACGTAATTTGCACAAAGAAACTGTTTCCATATATGACCAAGCTAAGCCCCATCGCATCGTTCGTCCTTGTGTGAAAGTTGTGGAAATGACTTGGGTGAATCCAGATTCTCTCAGTATTTTGAGTAATGGTTTTAAAGAACTCTTATGACCTAACATTGTTGTGTAGATTCTGAAATAAAAGTTAATTTTCTCACTCAAAAATTTACATAAAGACATTTGATTTAAAAGAATAAAATCTCAAGAACATTCTCCATGAGTGTTATTTAATTTTTATTCCTTCAGTGGTTCTCGTTCAAAATCAGCTGTATCTACCCCTGCCCCATTACCCCCTCTACTCCCACCTCGCGACAACAGTAACACACAATCGTAGAAAGTAGAAAGTTAGTTATAATCAGTCCTACGGAAAGGGTAGACCTTTTAAAAATAACTCAAAAAGTGGTGTAAACAAAGTGATTTGTGTTTTTTAAAAGTTTCTAATTCATCTTCTTCTTTTTCTTTTATGTAGATTTTGTGAGAGTTTTTATACAAACTTATTCCTATTACCTAATTCTTCTTCTTCTTATTTTATGTAGACCTTTGGGCCAGTTTTGATACCAAATAATTCTTTTAACGTAATACTTCTTTTTCTAATTTTATGTAGACCTTTGGTGAATTTTATACAAACTATTTCCTATAGATTCTTCCTCTTTTATGTAGACCAAGGGTGAGTTTTTATACAAACTTTTCCTATAGTCTAATTATTCTTCTTCTTCTTTTATGTAGACCTTTGGGTGAGTTTTATACAAACTATTTCTTTTAATCTTATTCTTCGTAGCTATTTCATTTCCCTGTTGCACAGGTTATGTTCAAATACTATTTGAAAACTTCCTCATCGTAAAATACCTAATAATGTACTTGTTTCAAGGATGTATTGTACATTCCAATAAATGTTAACTAAGAGTAGGTACATACATATTTTTGTGAATAAATAATTATTATTTTTCTAAATAAGAAAATTGAATAAAAATTTATATATTTTTTAAATGAAGATTCTAGCAAAACGCTATATATATTATTATGTGGAGAAGATTGTGGAGACACATAGATTTAACTAAATTGCATAGAAAAGTCTACTTACTTTATTTTATGCTTAAGTTTTAAACTCTCCTGTATAAGTCTTGATACAAAAGCTACTTCTCCGCCTTCTGTGACAATTTCTTGTATTGATCCAGTTCTGGCATTTCTTGGCGGTGATCTAGAAGCAAAATTCATATCATAAGTAAAAGATTTTCCAGGTTATCATTAAACTTATGAAGATATTGCCACAACACAAAAAATACAACAGATAGAGAAAGTTCTATTCCTATATAGTAATTTTCTGTTATAAATAGTTACTGTCTTACTTATAAACGCAAACTATTTATAGTACCTGGTAACATAGTGTGATTAACGAAAAAGTTTACTTATAAACCGTGACTATCTTTATTACACCTTTATTTCATAGACGTCAAGTTATAACAGTTTGGGAGGTTGTTTAATGCTTGACTAACGTGTCATACCAAAAAATTTCAAAATGGAGGATCTTTCACATATGATCCGACGCATATTTGAGATTGACAGAAAAATTTATTCCTTATAATGTTTTCCTTGTTATTCTTCATCACAATCGTATTTAAATTGACTCAACATGGCACAACGCGGTGTTTGTTTTAATCTTTCGATGTCAGTTATCCAAAAATTACAAGCATTTATCTATTTTTTGATATATGTGAAGCCAATGCGGCCATATGAAAAAAAGGGTGTTCGTAAACAATTTGGTGAACTAGTCATATCTTAGTACATGTTTACAAGTAAGATTATTTTAATACCGATAGTAACTATTTTAGTCGTGCTTATATAGTTGCGCATTTTGTAAGCAATTAACGAAATCTAATAAGTAAGTCCGTTAGTATTTAATGAAGCTCTGTATTGAAATGAAAAAAAAAAGACAATGCAAAAATTTAAACAAATTTGATCTAGTTAGAATCTATAAAGAAAAGCCATCCTTCAAAGTATATAAAACTTAGAGTAACTACTTGTTAGAGTGATATCAACTTACCTATCGGTAGTTCTTGCAAGGTCCATATCCTCAATAGAGGCATAAAATGGCGGATTGCACATACAGAAATCAGCATTGTCCAATGTTCCCTCATATGATTTGAAGCAATGTATCAATAGGTCACTGTTATCAGCTACTTTTTTTACTGAAAAAAAAATCTTATAAAACAAATATATTTTTTCTGAGCATTGTTATAGTTTATTATTATGTAGGTAAATGGTAGCACATGATAACTAGTCGACAGTTATGGTATATTGGTAAGGTGTTTTAGCTTGAACTGTGCCAGCATTATAGGTCCGGTGACTTCCACCAGAGGAGAAATTTATTTCTCTGAACTGGAAATACTAATTAAGTAGTAGGACAATATTACTATTTTGTCAATAAACTCACCACTTGTGCAAGGTATATAGAAATGTTTACAAATAACTCACTTAATATTGATTTTTCAAGGCCATTCTCTTTAATGTTTTTCAATGCCATATTTACACTGTTTTCATCCACCTCTGTACCCATCATGCTCCATTTGAAGTTTGACGCTGCTAATAGTGGATATATTGCACAAGCTCCAGTACCTAAAAATAAACAATAATTAAAGTTGTGTTGAAGTTTCTTCGAATTAATTCTGAAAAGTAAAAATATAAGACTAAATTTGCAAAAAGTAACTAGTAACTAATAGATTTATTTATCTTCTTCATGTACATCAAGTGTACAAAGGCGGGTTTATTTTCATTAGGTAATTGATTAAAAGGCAAGGCGTTCAAATAATATACTAATAAAAACAGTATATTATTTTAATGATGTAATTTGATAAATTTAAAGAGCATTTATACATCTTCTTGTACACATAATTTGTACACTGGCAGATTGATGAGCCAAACGCCGATTTCTTCCAACCAACCAGAGTTGATGATAAAATATAAAGCAATGTGTACTATGGCAATAAGGTTATGGCATAACAAAAATATAGATAATAACGATAACAGAAGAAAAACAAAAATAAGATTGAATATTATAACAGTTCATTACAATGATATGACAACAAAAGGATAAGGAGAGGAGGAGGAAAGGAAGAAACCATGTATTATCAGATAGATATTTTTGCTTTAGCCTTTTTTTGAATATGTTTAATGAGATAGCCAAGATAATATCAGGGTTTCGACTATTCCATAGACTTGCTGATTGTACTTCAAATGAAGAGATTCAAAACTACTGACCAATGTCGATTCCAAATATATGTTCCTTTCGTCCTGATTGCTCAAGGATGTCTTCTAGCCATAGTAAATAGTTCAATCTCAATGGAATTGTGGGAACTAAGCGATCCGATGGAATATCAACGTGTAAACCAAAATCGGAATGAAGAAGACATTTGGTAAGAATCCGAACTGTATTTTTGTCCTTGAAATTGATTCTGACTGTTCCATTCAAATCCTGAAATATAAACAAGGCAATCGGTTGTATTACAAAAATCTTTAAATGCGTAAAACAACGTTAAAAAAATAACCTCAAAACTTACTATTGACGATATTTTCAAAAACTCGGGATATTTAATAGCTAATTTTGAAAAATCCGGTGGGACTTTGTACATGTTTCTTGGATGCATTGTTATAAATTACAAAAAACGGTGAATAAATTAACTGTAATTATACGAAAAGAAACAACAAGGCTTTATTATGACAGCTTGACGGCTACTTTAAAGTTTTCAATTTTCAAACGAAGAATCAAAATCTCTTTTCTATGGAAGAATCCATAGATATTTTCAGAACATAAACAAAATGTTGTTACATACCAATGAGATTGATATTTCCATAGGTATTGTGATCGATATATTTCCATGCATTATGATATCAAAGAAACCCAAAAACCATTATTTTACTTCGGCCTAGTGTATTTCTTCTATTAATTCTAGGAACGGATTATAGCGGCCCCCCAGGCCTTGTTCATATATTTAAGTATTGTCTTTTCTATTGAAAATAAATGTAAAATGCATCAAGCAGATTCCTGGAATCTTGGTTGGCACCCGGCGGTACGGATTGATTCTTCAGTTTAACCACCCCCCCCTCCCCTACTCCATGTTTCACCGGCGCTGGGTCGCCCTGCTGTAGTCGATCAGTTGTCATTCGGTAGGAGTCAGTGGTTGGTCGGTAATTGTAGAGACCCGCGTGCGAGAGTGCGAGTTTGCTAGGCTATCGGACGGCCTTAGCATTTTTTTTTCTAATTGTATAAAGTAGTGAATAAGTGTGTTTCAGGTCCACATAACCAACGAGGGGTGAATTTAAGATAGTTTAAGTTACTATTAAAAATAACTTTTAAGAATAAAAATAACTTAAATAATCGCATAATAGTGAATAAGTGTGTTTCAGGTCCATATAACCAACGAGGGGTGAATTTAAGATAGTTTAAAGTTATTTTCAATTAATAAAAAGTAATATTATGTAGTGTGTTTCCTCTACAGTCCCGTTACGAGACCAGCAGTTTGGTAAGATCTTTCCAGTTATGTATATATTATTTTTACCATGCCTGTATTTGTATGTATTTGTCTTTTCAGGCACATCACAGCCGATTATGTTTTATTTATTTGATTTTTATTTTCAGGGGCAGAGTTTAATGTTTATTTTTATTATGCTTTTCAGCTTCTTTAGTTATCAATTTCGAGTCCCAACATGGGACCAATATATTTCTTCCCAGCCTCCTTATATCAATCTCGCGTCCCAACGTGGGACTAGTATTTTCTCCGCCTTATCTAGATATCAATTTCGCGTCCCAACGTGGGAAGAGTATATTCTCCTCCTTCTCTCTACATATCAATTGGCCCCCAAAACGTGGGACATTTTAAAAACGGTAGTTTTTAACGAACCGCCCTGAGATTTAAGTTTTGTTTGTAGATAGCTGTGTTTTTTTTTGAAGCGTGTAGTTTTTAAGAATGATTTTTAGGTATATTTATTTTACTTATATTGAAATATTTATTTGTCGGGATACTTGAGCGTGTTTTAATAACTGTTGTTTTCACAGACCACGTGGAGATTTTCAGTTGTAGAAATTTATTACTGTTTTGATAGTTATGTTTTTTTGAGGTGGATTTTCTTTATATATTTTCGGTCGTTATATATGTATGCAATTATTGGATAGTAGAACGTGATGACGAATTTTGTGGTATACTTATAAAAATATGAGACTAGGTTTGTAGCGAATAATATAAATGATAATGTGAGCCGCGGTAATATAGAATTGCTGTTATTTGTCAGCCCAGGAGTTAGATATTTATTTTATTTTTAAATATGTTAAATTAATAGAATATTTAGTACTATTTTTACGACGTCGGATAGCAGAGCATATGATAGCGTTTTTTTATCGAATGAGATTTTTTATTGCAAATGGTCTAACGAGTATCTGAATAAATTGAACCTGTGTTCCACCAGGTCTATACACGTGGAACTGGCGCCCTAATAATAATAATACAACGATTGTTTGAAGATATCGTGACCTCACAGGAGGCTGTAATTATTATTGAATTTGTAGGTGAAGTTTTAGAAAAATAACTCTGTATATGAATATTGATGAATAATAACTCTGTAGGTGACGAATTTATTATAACTCTGACGAAGTATCGTGGATTATAATTCTGTAGGCAAAGCATAATTCTGTAGGTGAAGAATTTAAAATAACTCTGACGATGGAGGTGGAGAATAAATCTGTAGCTGATGAAGTTGTTGTGGTTTATAACTCTGACGATGAAGGTGAATTATAAATCTGTAGATCATGATATTATGGTGGTTCATAGCTCTGACGATGGATGATGATAATAAATCTGTAGTTAATGAAGCATGGTGGTTTATAACTCTGACGATGAAGGTTGATAATAAATCTGTAGATGATGAAGTTATAGTGGTTTATAACTCTGACGATGAAGGTGATTTATAAATCTGTAGATGGTTTTGATGAGTAATAAAAATTCTGTGAATGAAGAATGAAGTTGTTTGGAAGATAATGATGATCCCAATTCTGTAGATTTTGCTGTAGTGGTTGTGGAGGCTGTATGTGCATAGAGAGGATGATGACGATGTAAAGACCGTGGAGGCTAATAGCGAGAAGATACGCATCATAAGAAGTAGTTCAGAATTCGCGTCGGAAGTAGAACTGGTAGTCGCGCCAGATACGTCGAGCAGTAGGAAGCTGATAGTTGATTAGATACGTAGGATGAAAGGAAGCAAGCAGATACGTCGATAGGTAGCAAGATGATGATGAAGATACGTCGGATGAAAGGAAGCAAGTAGAAACGTCGAGAGGTAGCAAAATGATGATGATACGTCGGATGATGAGAAGCAGGTTGTTGCGCCTGAGTAATTCGAAGAGAGAAGACCGGTAGTCGCGCCGGATCATGAGTTAGGTACGCCAGTAGTTGCGCTGAGTAGTAATGAGATGAATAGGTACGAAGAGGAGTAGAATTACGAATAAGAATACAATATAGACGATCTATGTGTTATTGGTAGGATTAGCCTCCCCGCAGATAAACTAGACGATTGATGATTCTCTCTATGTAGCATTGATAGACTCTACAGCCACTCGCAGTTTAATTCGCGCAGATTTGGATGGACATTTGACCCAAAGAGATAACGATTTGTAACGAAAGCAGAATTAGACTACTCGAAATCGAACGTTTAGATGAAAGGAATAAGTTTTAGTAGTAGCCGGTTAACGAAATGTAATAAGATGAAATAATGACGCAATGAGATGAGATCTTGACGAAGTAAGATAAGCTAACTATATAATAAGACGAGATAATGACGCAATATGATGAGATAATGACGTAAAAGGATGAGATAATGACGTAATCGGATGAGATAATGATTTAAAAAGATGAGACAAAGACGTGATAATTGATAGGTAAATAGCAGAATACGGCGTGATGGATTTTTAGTGTGTTATATGCCTTTGGGAAAAAGTGCGGTATTTTTATTATTTAATTGAGAGGACAACGTTAAGTAAATCACAGAGGAAAATGAGATAACGGATGGACACGAATGAATCAGCCGACGAAGTAGAGGTATTAGATAAAGGCACTTGCGGAAGATGTTGTATTGCGATTGAAGATAGATAGGTACGAGCGTAAAACTATGTAAATGCGTTATGACGTTGAGTTATCGGAAATCGAATTGTATTATGGATAGTTGTTATACGGTTTTGTTTGTTCGATGGTTGGAAGCGATTGCGGTATGGTATTGGCCCCATTATAATTAAGGTGAAGCTTCTTCGCGATGCGGTTTTCTGGAAGCGATATTATGCGTTACATATACGTTTATCGGAAAAGAAAATGTTATTATGTAGAACATTGCGGTGGAAAGAAGAATCGTGTTTAGTCGTATACGTTCTTGCTCTGGTAATGCGTTTACTTTTGTCTGATTATACGATATTTGGTTTCTTTTGTCTTTGCATGGATTATCTCGATCATAAAAGGAGAGGCGATTGATATTTCCATAGGTATTGTGATCGATATATTTCCATGCATTATGATATCAAAGAAACCCAAAAACCATTATTTTACTTCGGCCTAATGTATTTCTTCTATTAATTCTAGGAACGGATTATAGCGGCCCCCCAGGCCTTGTTCATATATTTAAGTATTGTCTTTTCTATTGAAAATAAATGTAAAATGCATCAAGCAGATTCCTGGAATCTTGGTTGGCACCCGGCGGTACGGATTGATTCTTCAGTTTAACCACCCCCCCTCCCCTACTCCATGTTTCACCGGCGCTGGGTCGCCCTGCTGTAGTCGATCAGTTGTCATTCGGTAGGAGTCAGTGGTTGGTCGGTAATTGTAGAGACCCGCGTGCGAGAGTGCGAGTTTGCTAGGCTATCGGACGGCCTTAGCATTTTTTTTTCTAATTGTATAAAGTAGTGAATAAGTGTGTTTCAGGTCCACATAACCAACGAGGGGTGAATTTAAGATAGTTTAAGTTACTATTAAAAATAACTTTTAAGAATAAAAATAACTTAAATAATCGCATAATAGTGAATAAGTGTGTTTCAGGTCCATATAACCAACGAGGGGTGAATTTAAGATAGTTTAAAGTTATTTTCAATTAATAAAAAGTAATATTATGTAGTGTGTTTCCTCTACAGTCCCGTTACGAGACCAGCAGTTTGGTAAGATCTTTCCAGTTATGTATATATTATTTTTACCATGCCTGTATTTGTATGTATTTGTCTTTTCAGGCACATCACAGCCGATTATGTTTTATTTATTTGATTTTTATTTTCAGGGGCAGAGTTTAATGTTTATTTTTATTATGCTTTTCAGCTTCTTTAGTTATCAATTTCGAGTCCCAACATGGGACCAATATATTTCTTCCCAGCCTCCTTATATCAATCTCGCGTCCCAACGTGGGACTAGTATTTTCTCCGCCTTCTCTAGATATCAATTTCGCGTCCCAACGTGGGACGAGTATATTCTCCTCCTTCTCTCTACATATCAAGCTATAGGTATACTGGAGTGCTATTGTCCATACAACAGAACACATAATTTTGTGCCGATCTGGTGTGCGAATATAGCCGCTGCAAGTGGGACTCGCGTCTCTTTCTAAGCGTCAATTCATATAGAATTTGGCTGTCAGTTGGTGTGTTTTCCTGAGTTCGACGTGTTGTTTTAAGTCTGTTTTTGATATTATTTGTTTTTCTTTCTATAAATTAAAAGAAATAAAGACGATGGTTAAATACTGCAGCTCTTTTGGATGTCAAAACATTTGGTATCCCAACAGCGGAATTAGTTTTCACGAGTAAGAAACTTTACATTTATACTTCAATGGCGTCCTCAAAGATTGCTACTTCAATATTAAAAATACCTCAACTATTTGTATTAAAATATGATCTACATTTTAATATTTGTTAAATTACCTACAATAATTTAAACTTTATTTTAATTTAGTAACACTGCTACCTAACATTAAAATGATTAAACCAATATATCCTTTTGTTTTCATCTTATCTTGTGAAATAGCTTTCAGTGTAGGGTTTTAATTAGTAAATCTGTCATTATTGCTTCCAGATTCCCTCTACATTTATAATTAATTACATAATATGCTCTTTAACTGTAATTATTTCTTGTATTTATAATTTTTGTGCAATTTTTTCCACATTACTATTTTTTCTGATAATTATTACATGAATTTATAACTTGTGTTTATTTGTCAAAATTATTAAGATGCTCTGTTTAACGTTTACAATTTTTTTACGTGTCCTACTGTTATTTATTATAGTTAATAATGTGCTCTTTTTTACGTTTCAATTTTACTGTCCATTGTTATTTTAGATTTATAACTTGTGCTATTATTTGTTATTACTTATCATTAAAAATATGCTTTTTTAACTTTTCTGTTTTTACTGTGAATAATTTTATGTGTTTTATAACTATGCCTTTATTTTTCATAATCAATTTTGTGCTCAAATTTGCATATTATATATATTTTTTTAAATATCTAATTGTATTTATTCTCTTTAATTATTATTTCTGTCTACATATATTTTTATTGTGTACTTTTATGTGTTTTTAGTATTTGACATATTTGAATTGTTATTCATATTTATTAAATAAATTAACAAAAATCGGCTGGTTTACGTGAACGTTGCGCAAGCACATAAAGTGATCACGTAAACCAACTGATAACAGGTCGTATGCTCTGTAGGTGCCTTGAGTTCCTGGTTTTTCTATAATATCCCAACTTCGTCTCTATTGAGATGTTAAAAAGTTTGTCAGTAAAAATATTATTTGACTCCCGACAGAGAAAAAATCCAGTGTTTGCGTATATGCTTTCAAAAAAATAATCGATTAAATATATATTTATATATATAAAAAATGAGACTTTTTAAACCTGTTCTAAAGTTATTGGATCGACGTTGAAGATCTTGTGTTTTTTATAGAAAAACACCTAATTAATGAATAGTTAATAACAAAATATTCTCAGCGTGGGAAGGAAAAATCAAGTTGATTCCTTATTAAAGACAGAAATGATCTCACTGGGTGCAAACACTCTTATGAAAAAGTACAGGATTTGTAAATAGTCGTAATATTTGTTTTAAAAAGATATGGTTTCACATAAATGTTCTAATATTCTTAGTTATGAGATGTTTCTAATAAGTAATTTGTACTCATATATGATAATCTATATATTACTTTTATTATATATGTACACCCGATTGTGTATATTTTTCATTTGGTTGAATTACATCATTAATTATCGGATAATCTCATTCTATTCTTCAAAATCACTCATATATTGTATGAAGTGAGCGTTCTAGAAAGAGATAGGAATGCCACTTGTACTATATCTGTCTCTTTCTACTACTTCGGCACAACATTTGAACAACATTTAGCACTCCAGTATACCTATATCTCATTGTTACATACTAAAAAATATCCACACATTTTCGAAAAAGATACCTCGTATAAAAATATTTAAGTGCACAAAACAATAACAAATGACTTAATTATTGTATTTGAAATTAAAATAGTTTATCAAATTACCGTTGTTTTAAATAATCCAATGAAGAGATTTTTTTACGTTTTTATTATAATTTTGATAGCAGATGTGAATTTGAAGAAGATCTTGCTAAATTTTATTTTTTACGAAGACATCCATATACTATGCAACTGACTTGCTAGTGTTGCAGAAAGCACAAGGCGAGTCATATGGGAAATGTGTACGTTAGATGGTTTAAAAAAATATATTGTAAAAATAACACTTTTTTTTTACACATCTAGATACAATAGAATGTAAATTATTAATAATAATACTAAGTAAATAACTATAAATAACTAGGTGCGAAACATTAGCTGCTTCACAAGGTTAAAAACCTGTTCTGAAGCAGTTTATAATTTAATGTATGTTTTATTATTTTTCTTGTTCGTCGTATTACATAAAGCGTATTATGTTCCTCCAGATAAATAATATGCGATCGCCTTGCTTTCTGTGCGAAGAGTGATCATCCCCGAATTAAATTTGTAGTATGTTGCAGAAAATATGTAATTTAATGCAATCGAAAAAACTATTTGAAGAGACTAGGCTCCATGCCATAGCTACTACATAACAGAGAACGCCTTCTGAACGAAAACTGCAATATGTTGCCAGCCAAAACGGCAAACGCGCAATATACTATACTGAAAGTTTACTTCCATATTATCTGTGCAATATACAATGACTGCATGACTCAGTCCAATGCACGGAGTAGGTACTACATCTAGTATAATATACTATTATTATTATAATGGAAATCTTTGGATGAGATATGCAATCAATACAAAAACTTGTGTTCCTTTTTTTATTTCTTTGCAATTTCAATATTTATTCCTTTATCTCAGCACCCTAGCGACGTGATCCGGTTACTTACTGAACATTATGTTTTGCAAAAAGGCAATCATTGGAGGGAATTTAAATAAAAAAACACCGAAACATTCATATAAGATATATTTGCAAAATAGACTCTACAACATAGACACAAATTAAGTGTACTTAACATAAGTATTAGGTATTCTTAAAAGTATTTTTTTATGACATAGTAATATTATTTTGCTATAAATATTTTGATGGAAACCATCGTTATATCACATCAATAAAACATTATTGTTATACCTTATATGTTATCATTAATAATTAATTAAATAATTAAGGTAGATATATAAAATTATTATTTAATCAATCTCGCAAATATTGTGTTGCATAGTAAGGGTATTACAATTTTATATTTACAAATTTTCGAAGTGTGGTTACTTACATTACATATGTAATTCTTACTTTAGTTATGCAGATAAGCAGGATTTTTTTTTACATAGAAAATAAGAATCATCGTAAGAGGAGAAATTAAAAATACAATTGGAATGATCTTAAAAATAAACATTGGTAGATAATAATTTATTATTTTACATTTGCTAAATAATAGTTTTAAAAAAACAACAGATACAATACAAAATATTTTTAATTGGAAAACTTATTCTCTAGGTATCATCGCTTGATCATATTTTTGCTTAAGTTTTATAAAAATACACGACTTCGAAGATATTTATATTTAAATAAACAACACTCAAAATTAAAGTTGTACATATTGAGTTTATTTATTCTGGCGTTTAAATTGGTATTGCAATTATAGGAAGAAATAGTTTTGCAAATCAATGAAAATAAAAACAAAACAATGAAGCAAACAAAAAATGCTAGAAACGCTTTAGAAAGTAATATAAGATTCAAGGAAAAGTAGACCGAGGCTCCGATGGGAAGAAGATATTATGAGGGACGCGTCCCAACTTCTGAGTGTGCCCAAACTGGAAAGTCGCAGCAAGTGACAGGAGAGGTTGGAGGAGTAAGTAGCTGGAGGCCAAGGTGAGATAATGGTCTGTAGAGTCATTGAAGAAGAAGATTTTCGATGTTTGTATAGTGGTACATTATTTTAATGGAATGCTGTCATTTTGTAAATATTGTTGGAAAGTCAAAAATATTTTTCGTAAATTATATTAGGCACGCCCGGGTGACCGAGTCGGATAACAATAACTACGATGATTATCAAAGATGATTAAACTAAACTATATATTAAAATGTTTTTTTTGGATAACAGTTATGAAATTATTTACATTTATTTAAATATACATTATTATTTACATAAAACGTATTGTTAACAAAATCAGTCGTATTCTGTACATTCCGTATAGTATTATTTGTAAAATGTTATTGTGAAATAGATTTTTATTTCTAAAATTTTGTCTCTAATTTCTCATTAGGACTGATTATGCAAAGAAAATATGTTTAACCACGAATAAAAATCATCGCCTGATGTCTATTTATCAGGGCTGAATGTATGATTTTTAGCGCCAGGCGCACATAATTCAGAAGGTGCCCACTACAATCTTTCCAAGTTGTTTATCAACAATAGGAAAATATTATATTTGCAAAAAATATTATAAGACCAAATTTATTATTGTATAAAAACAAATTTAAGTACTTACATGTTTTAATCAATGGTACAGGGTGTCTCAAATTAAGTTAATATAAAGTGGATAGTTTAATTAGCCATATATCAAAATAATTTTTATTAATTATTAAAGTACACAATTTGGGAATTTATTTCATAAATATAAAAATTGTTCAAATATTTAAGTACATTTTTAACTTTAATTCGCGTTCGCGGCTCTTATTGAAAAACGCGCATACTATGCGCTTTAGTCTTCGAATTACCGTTTTTGTATAACTCTCGCACGCACAATGCGCAGTCCGCTTCTTGAAAACGCTTCGAAACGTTAGCGACTGAATTCCTTGTCTCTCGGATTCGTTATGTTCACCCAGTAAGCTAAACAAATATAAAGTTTCTTTTGAGACACCCTGTATAAGCATATTTTTGCTATAAAAAAATATTTATTTTCTTTCCTTTTTCGTGTTTTTACATGTACCAACCCATTAAAAAAATCATAAACAAAAATATGTTTCATTGCTTAAATCAATAAAATTCAAATCACTTCAAGCAAAAACTGATTTTGTATTTTCAAACAAATTACTGCAAAAATTGCGCTTATGCACAAATTCGTACCAATATTTAAATATGGCATTTAGATACGATACAACTTATAATGAAACTCGCTCTCGTGAGTTGTAATACAACCGGAAAATCTATATAATGTGAATAAAAATTATCATAAAAAACGAACTACCATGAAACTGTAGATTTTCGTTTAGAATTATAAAGCCCATTATGATAAACAAGTATTGTCTGGATCGTTGTAATTTCTGCGCCTTCCTTTTGTCTGCACCCGTTTTCGAACATATTATTATGGTTCTGGGTCCTTCTCCTTTTTTATTAAAACATATTCATTCTATAGGTACAACTGGCTTAGTGGTTTTAACTATACATAGGGAGGATCACATGAAAATTCTTCGAAACACAATTGTTCGAATGCGCAATTGTACGAATAACAATTTTTCGAAAATCAGTTATCAGAATGACAATTGTCCGAGAGCAAATTATTCGAACTAACATTTGTTGGAAAACCAATTGACCGAATTTAATATATTTTTGTGTCATTATGTTGCCTCCTTTGACATATTTGTTGCCAGTAAAATATATTCCATGAAGACTAATATTATTACCTGTTGTATTAATATTGTTGTTGTTGTATTGTTGTTGGGTACGTATGTTTGCACATTTTTGAATAACTGATGTTTGACAGCGCGGTGCGTTGCCATGTTGTTTATTTCATAAATTTTTATTATAGGTACATAATATACTATGTAGATTTAGAACCTACTCCGTACAAACAATGAGTCATGGAATATCGCGCGTTGGACGTTTTAGTTGGCAACATATTTCAGTTTTCCTTACATTTCAACACATCCTAAATAACTTTTCTCTGAATCTAAATAAACAAAGTGTTTTTTACGACAAATAAATCCGAAAACAAGTCTCTATGGAAAAACGATGTACTAAAACGTCAAAAATCCCCCGGAAAAATGCCTCACTTCGATTCATACAAAATTATATTATAATAAAAATCTATGGTTTATTCCTCTCACGATACTACCAACGTGACGTCATAAAAATTCGAACAAAATTGTTATTTCTGATAATTGTGTGTTCGGAAAATTGTTTTTCGAAAAAATGTGATTCGAATAATTGCCATTCGTAAAATTGAGCATTCGAAAAATTGTTTTTCGAATAATTTTCCTGTCACCCATAGGGAGGAGGTGCTTTAGTTTTTTTCGACAAATATCATATTAACAAAGTGTCTGTTTGTGAATCTGTGCCCGCCGTAGCAACGAAACTAAGAAACCAACTGCCCGTTCCCACTTGTATTTATTTATTTATTTATTTATCTTCTTGTACATGATATAAAAAATATATGTAATGCACACCGGTGGGCTTATTACCAATTAGGGAATTTCTTCCAACTATCCAGATTACAAAGTATGGCAAAGTTTTATATGTACATCAACAAAATAATGAAAGCGAGCATCGTGTCCGACACTTGTCGTGTGTCGGCCACGATAAAATGTCGTGTGATCTAGTGGCAATACATTTAAAATGCATTACCACTAGATCACATGAAATTTTATCGTGCCCGACACACGACAAGCAGGGGCGAGCCTAAAACCCTCGGAATAGGCAAACCCCGAAAGAAAATTGGGAGATGTCGAAAATTTAATATTTTTTTAGCATCATTGTTCATTTCAATGTCCTTGTAAAACAAGTACATATGCATCTTCCTACATTCCCTAAACTAAACATAAATGCTTGTGCTATAGGTGAACGAAATCGCGGTCGAGGCAGGATTCGAACTCGCGACCACTGGATTACTAACCCAGCGTGCTAACCGCTCTGCCATCGACCCATCTAAATCACATTCCAAAATAATATTTACATTTGTGGCCCTGTAAATCATCGTATATACATACGGTTCAATTTTTAATCTTGTAGTAAAAAAATATTAGATCTTGAATTTCTTAATATAATATTCATAGGCAAGTCAAGATTTTCGGCTTCTATAAGCAATTCCGCTACTGACGACAAGTGGGAACGTGTAGTTAAGGATTTGAAATTTTGTATGAGTGCTCCTAGGAAGTTATAAATGTGCATCCGACATTCAGTTTATTTAAAAGATTATGGGTGTAAACCACTACCTCCTTCCATACAAAAAAGTGATCGCTGCTTTACGGACTTCCGATAAAAGAGAGTGCACGGACAACGCCGTGCGGGTCTGCTAGTGTTACATAAACTGAAACTATATACAATTAAAGGTCTTATTTACTACTTGCAATCCGACGCTTAAATGGAATATGTAACCTTATGTTAATTAACTCACAGTTTTCTTTTAATTTTCCTTATTTAAACATTTTTTATAAATTTTTCGTATAGTATAAAATATACTTACCTAATTATCATCATAGTATGACATTTAATAGTTCAAATTATTTTCATAACAATATTATTTACATCGTGAGTAGAATGCTGATTTGGAAAATATATTTTGATAATAAATGTTGGTACCCGTTATTTAAAAAAATATCTGTCCGATTATTTTAACAAAGCTCAGATTGTCAAAGCTGTGAAAAATATTTCCATGAACGCATATGAACTTCTTTAGACGATTACCTAATACTGTATTATATCGAACTTACGTTTTAATTTTCAATTATTTAATTAATATAATTTCAAGAAATACTGGAATTTGAATTACCTACTTAAGAAATATTAATATAATTCTGTCAGTGGTATTCGTCATAATGATTATTCTCAATCAGGAGGGCAAATTTGGTCAACAGGCGGAATCAAAACCATCCATGTTCACCTACATCATGGATATAATATAAGATAATTATATGGGTAAACATTGATGGATTTGATTCCGCCGGTTGATCAGACTTGCCCACCTGATGACTGATATTGACACGATTGACGTTTCACAGGAATTGTCCGTCGATGAATTAGTGGCATCAAAAAATATTTTTTTCCCTACAACCAGTGTTTATAGAAAGGAAAGAAAATATATGTTTTTTTGATTGCAACATTGTCATTCATATCAAGAATATTGTTGGTTTTCATGGCAATACGCGACAATTTCTTATATGGAGGGAGTTAAATATTTTTTTAGCACAGAATATACTTGGCATAAAAATGATTTTAAAATGAAATCCTTTCCGTCGAAACATGGCGTGTAATAAATAAGGAAATTAGAAATTGAACTAACATCCATAAAATATCTTAAAGAAATTCTGAGAAAGTTAATACATTATTAAAGTAAAATAACAAGGCATTAAGAACCTATGAATATTAAATAGCTGATTTTTTTTATTTAATAATTCTAAACGTTTACGCATAAACAACACAAAAGAACTTAATAAAAATTCTTCTATTTCAATGGAAATAAAATATTTTCTGAACGAAAATTCTGAGAACACTTCACATATTTTTTGTCAGCGTTAAGAAAATAATAGAGGCTCTAATTCCATTTATTTTTGATATAAAAATAAATAAGCAGTCGATTACGTTTTCATAATAATATACGAATTCAATGTTTGATTTGAATATTATTAAGGTAGAGCTCCATATTTATATTGATAAAATTTTACTAGGTTTCAAATTCTGCGGATGTTTATTTCTGTGAGACGATCGTTTTGGCTGATAATAATAAAATACGGAATAATTTTAGCTATTATTTCAGAAACCACCGTTATTACCCTTCTGAAAATGACTGTCAAAATTGAAACGTTAAGGACACGGAACCATACAAAATCGACACAGGAGTACTCGAGAAACCGTCGTATCTCTTTATGATTGATACACATCGATATTTCTTTATATATATAGGAAGTTTTGATTTTAATCAGGCAAGCTGATCGTCCTATAAAATGAATAAAATTTATTAGATTATTAAATACCAATTCATTTTCAGAAATGTGTTGTTATTTTATGGGTCTGAATATTTTTTAATATAATTTACTATTATATTCGTTCGAACTACTTTGAGGGATATACGAGATCTTTCAGACTTGTGATTGGAAATAATTGATTCTCTATAAAGAAATGGAGAGGAATAGAAATAATTATCGGAAAAAAGCGACGAAGCGGAAGAGATTTCCTCGGAAGCTTATAAATATATTATAATATCCTCTTAATGGAAGCTAATCAGGAACCAGGATGCTTTTCCTTAGATGACATAAAATCATAAATAAAAGTCGCCTAGTTTGATAGACTTTCAAGAATGTATTATTTGATTAGAACAGTTTTTGTTACGCAAACTACATTCTAGAGATGCAACTAAGTACTGACTGAAGTTGTCTAATTCGTTCGTAAAAAGGGTGTAAAGTTGCGACAAAGACGCGACTAACACATTAAAATAGATCAGGGGTGGCGAACCATGATTCACTCGCCTTTGATTGACTGATTTTCTGTTGTGTTTATATGCCTGTAGATTATGATGACTTATTATATGAGCGTTAAGATAGTGTCCTGAATTCAGAAAATCACAAGAGCAGCAGCGGCAATGGGAACATCCCTCTCTCCAAAGTTCATATAGCGAAGAGTGAAACTCCGGGTCTACCTGTAATTGGTTCCAAGTATTGGTGCATACCACTCAAGGATCTAGAAAGATTGCAGATATTCTAAAACAGGATATTGCGGTAAATTTTAGGCAAAAGGTCGGGAATTGCGACAGGTTATACCTACCTGAAGACCAAGAAGCAATTAGAAAATTCGCGCATTGCCAGGGCAAACCTTAATTACTAGTGAGATAATTCTAGAAGATTTGCCTGCATTGGACATGTCTTCAGATAGGGAGAAGACAGCCACGAAAAGCATTCTGTAAAATAACCCTGTAAGCAGGAGATCTTTGGAAAGACCAAGGAAGAGATTGATGGAAAATGTAACCTGAGATCTGAATATGCTGAATGTTTGTGATGACTGGGAGTCCGCTGTTGCTGACAGGAAGGTTTGAAAATCCATTGTTTATTAGGCTAAAATTCTGGGAGCGAACGTGGATTAAGTAAGTAATACTTGATGTAGGTATTATTTAAGCAACTGGTTACCTCAACAACATTAACAACTATTGTAAATAAGTCTGATATGGAAATGGTTAAATACAAACCGCTTGCTTAAATATATCCGCAGCAAATAATATGGTGAATACAAAGATGCAAAAAGTTAAATTATTTTACAAAAATGTATCACAATTTAATATTTCTAAATTTGAAAATATTTTAATTAGCAATTGAATTTTTAGTTTGAACAATAGGCTGTCAAGATTTTCTTTAAATAATTATTTCGAATGATTGGTACCCTTTTAAACTCCCCCCTCCCTCTTTTTACCAGTGACGTCACTGATTAAGTGACGCTCTAGAAGATTTTGAACAAAATTTAATCTATTTACATCTCTTCAAGGTTCGCCATCACTGAAACAGATGAATTATTTAAAAGTATCTTCTATTGAAAATTGATTGCACCGAGAATTTAAAAGGCTGTGAATTTAATAATATCGTTCTCGAAGGCCGTTAACAATAAACATTTTACGACAGTAATAATATAGACAATAGAAAAAAAAATCAACGTTAGTCATTGAAACCATTTTTATGACATTTTGAATTATACGATACTTGATTTTTAGTAAAAAAATAACGAATAATCGCGGGATTAGGATCACAAAAATGAAACTACAAAATCAGTGTTTAGAGAATAAAAGTTTAATTTTTATTACGAAATACAACAATAATTTAACTTAATCGTCTAATTATAAATAAATCATTTAACAAAGATAGTTTTCATATTTTAGGTAATACTTATTTTCACATTTATTTATCAGTATCAATGTCAAAATGAAGTCACAATAATTATAAACTAACCCAAAAAAGCAAAAAAATCTTCAAGCCCCTATAATTAATAAGAACCCAATAATATAAATTAATGGTCGAAACTAAACTCAAAATCTACATTTTTGTGATCCAAACTCCCGAAATTGTTATTAAAAAGCATCGAAAATAGTGTAAAAATATTATACGAAAAATAGTATTTTAATCGAGGACATAGATTATTCTAAAGAAAATTTTATAAATTCAAAAATATAAAAAAACAGGCTATGAAATTTTAATGGTATTATAGGAATTCTCCCAGGAGGATATTCAGTAAACGATTTCTCCCAGGAGGCGATTCAGTAGATGATTTCTCCCAGGAAGCGATTCGGTAGAAGATTTCTCCCAGGAGGCGATTCAATAGACGATTTCTCTCAGGGGGCGGTTAAGAAGAGAATTTCTCCCAGGAGGCGGAAAAGTAGAGGATCTCTCCCAAGAGGCGACGAGTTGAGTGAATCTCCCAGGAGGCGATGAAGTTAAAGAAGCTCGTCGCGGACGTCACCCCCATTTGAGGCGCGGCAGGGGACACCGCGTGATTGTAGTCAGACTTTCTCCTCTCCACCAATCGTTTGGTGAGTCGATCTGACAAACTGCAAAAAAAAAAAAAACAAAAAACACTTTATTTGAAACTAAAAATGACGAGAAAGATATTAAAGAATGAAGCAATAATCACTGAGAAAAAACTATTCATTTGATGTGGATTTTTTAGACGGAACATCAGCATTTATTTTTTGACCGCAATATGATATGTGCAAATCTCAAAGATCAGGCAAAAAATCTTTGTCTAGACCATGCTCTTTGCCATCTCATTCTCATCCTGAAGTTCTGAGAATCGCAGATTCGTATCATGTCCACTGTTTTATGTCTAGATATAGCAGTATTTATTTTATGTTTCTTGCATAAGCGTTTGGTGCAACCTTAGAATGTACATTGTTTGATGACAGATGTATATTGTATAGGTATACCTATACGGTTATGTTTAATTCGAAATACACTGAAAAAAATGTAAATAGTAACAAAATCTCATGTCAAAAGTAACCATATTATAATGATTACAAAACATTTGGTTATTCTAACTAAATGTTTTGTGCACGCAGCAAAACCTTACAATTTTAAATAGATAAACCTTTGTTACTGATAACAGAGGTTTGGAAAAAATGCAGTTCAGTCAACTTATTTTTTAGAGTTTTAAATGAGATTGTTCTCCAGCGGACGAAAAAGAATCTTGATTTACTTGACTGTGTGAAAACAAGGAACCTGTTCACATGACGAGAGGAGGGAAGTTTCAACTCCTACAATTTATAACCCAGACAAGAATACAAATGATGAAAGGACCAGAGCGTTGAAGAATATTTTGATTTCATAATCAGAATTAGTGATTCAGGAATAGCTGTTTTGGGCCGCAGTAAAAAAAGTGGAAATATGTAACCCTGCTGTTCGCCTACTTCCGATACTAGAAAAATAAGAACTATTGAATCCACAGAGGAAAAATACTTGTCATTTGGGTGCCTATGGAGGATAATTTAATATACCAATACAAGTACATTTAAATTTATAACGACAGTGAGCGAACACACTCTCACAATATAAAGGTGAATTTGGCCCGTTTCTATGTATGTATGAACCTACAATGGGAATATTCTCTGACATAGGCTGGGCAGCCGACCCAATTCCGTGTAATGCATGAATCTCTACAATTTAACTTGGCCCCGTGGACTGAAACAAATGTGACGTGTCTCTTATCTCATTTCCTCCCTCATCGTCTTCCTCTATCTCTCTCTCTCTCTGTCCCGTTTGTTAAATAATTGCCATCACAATTCATTTAACAACATGAGGATTCCTAACAAAAGTCGCCGGACTCGGCAATTAAAAGAAAACAAGATGACTCCGGGATAATAAATTGTTTGACTGGCTTCATTATGCAGTAGGCAATGTACCGAAATTTTCTTTTCTTTTGGAGCAAACTTAAACAAATACACATAAAAAAATAAGAGATTTCCGAATGTGTTTGTATCGTTTTAATTATAGGATATTGTGTCTTTTTTTATTGACAAATATTTTTTTAACATCTCAATAGAGACGAAGTTGGGATATTGTAGAAGAACCAGGAACTCGAGGCACCTACAGGGCTTACGACCTGTCATCGGCTGGTTTATGTGATCACTTTATGCGCTTGCGCAACGTCCTTCTTAGTGAGTTCCCTTATCAATGTAATTTTGAAAGTTCTATATATTAGAATAGTGTGTAACAATTAACTTGAAAATAAGGAACTATACTATTGCCATCTATGTAGCTAAATCTAGAATCACTCAAGAGATCTGGGGGGGCAAGTCTGGTCCAACCGGTGAAATCGAAACCCTCACGATTACCCATATCATGGATATAAATATTATATGGATTTCTATAATATCTTTAGATGTCATAGAATTCCATATGATAATTATATCCATGATATGGGTAATCACGAGGGTTTTTGTTTTCGCCGGTTGGACCAGACTTGGCCCCATTTTAAATTAACTTTGATATGAAAAAACCTTCCTTTGATTTATTCTTTTCACACAATTTAAATACCATTATGACAGTATAATTATCAATAATCATGTCAATTTTGATATCTCGGAATAATTTTGAAACACATAGGTACAAACAACATCTATGTAATGTGGTTAGTAATCGTAGATAGTGTGTAAGAACTAAAGTTTTAGATGGCGAGCTGATAAAAAATACCAGAAGTGATACAAGTGGAATCTCGATTATATATGATATGAAAAAATTCCACATTGATTGAATATTTTGATTTGAGATGAATATCAACTCCATTTATTGTGTCATGGTGGTCAGTGGCGCAGTTCCAAAAATGAATGCCGAACTATTGAATTAATAACTCCCAAAAACACTCTTCGATAACAGTTGAATTGTGTAATCCAAAGTTAAATTGTGAATTTTAAGATTTTATAAGATGTGTAAAAAATCGAATTAAAATATTGAGATTTGCATAGTTCAAAGGTTTATTGTATAGACAAACTAATAATAATAGAAACGGTTTTGGACACTTGGCTGCGGGTACATGGGTGATGGATACTTGGGTGCGACTTATTCTATTCAAAAACTGATAGATGGCGTTATAATACAACACATAATTTTAACTGCATATAAAAATAATCAACCTATTCTTACCAAACAGTTGGTTAGATTAGGTTGGCTAAATAAATAACAGTATTATAAGTATACTTATAATGAGAAATAAAATGTTAATTTGACTACAATTTACTATAAACAATATATTTTAGCATAGTTTTTAAGCAAATAGATTGTTTTTTTAACCTTTCTTTGAAAGTTAAAAAAAAACATGTGACTGTTAAATAAATAATAAAAATATATGTATACTTTTTGTGATGAGAAAATAATTTATACTTTTAAACAGATATTGTTTTGAACTGTACATTTTAAATGTCTGTGTATCTAAAAACTGTAATATCAACTACATACCTATAAAGCGCATTAAAAAATTAGAATTATACCACTTTATTACTAAGCAGGAAAACATATTTGTATAAGTGTCCGTCGCACCCAAGTGTCCCTTTCCGCAATAGAAATGTTGTTAATATAAACTGAAAACGAAAAATGATGAAAGCGTGAAAAAAAAAGTGTGATGGAAATAAATTCATATTAATACAAGGTGAATCTCTCGATTCATAAGTAATGATAAATACTACATGAGGTCTGATAATCTAAGTATTATAAGATGTGAGAGATGAGAGTTGATAAGTCTGATGTACCTACATCAGTGAACATGAAATTGAAGTAGCGCTTAGTGAATGGTTTTAACTGATCGAAGATTAAATTTCTTTCAAAGGATTATTTCAAATTTGTGTATTTATGATTTTCAAAAACCTAGTTCATCCAATGCATTGTCAGCCTTTCTTTATCATAAATGGTTTGCGCAAGCAAATGGGATGTTTAAACAACGCGAATGTCTGGGTGATGTTGAATTGGCTGCGAGTGTGACTGATGATGTTGTGTGTTGTCTGAAGATTTACCACAAGAGGTCGACTCAAGGAATACGAACATTTTTAGCACGTACCGAGACGGTGGTCGCAGTGCAGGAGTTGGCTCTCGGTCTGAACATTGTCGTTCTCCATTTTCGCTTCACTTGAGCAATCACCTGAAACAGTTGATAAAGAATCATCATTTACTATAGTATAACTGCTTACCATTCAAACCCACTATTTTCTGCTTCACTACTTTCCATGTTCGGAACACCATCATATTCGTAGTCGAGTCGTTTTCAAATTAAGCTCAGCTAATCTTGTCCCTCAAGAAAAAAAACCTTCATCAAAACCAATTTTTCTAACGTAATTACAAAATAAATCGCAGTAGTAAACATTTTTTTAAACAATATAGAATAACAGAGTTGTTTTCCCAACAAACTCAACAAAGTTTATAAAACAATATAGAATAACAGAGTTGTTTTCCCAACAAACTCAACAAAGTTTATAAAACAATATAGAATAACAGAGTTGTTTTCCCAACAAACTCAACAAAGTTTATAAAACAATATAGAATAACAGAGTTGTTTTCCCAACAAACTCAACAAAGTTTATAAAACAATATAGAATAACAGAGTTGTTTTCCCAACAAACTCAACAAAGTTTATAAAAATCAAAAAAAAAATTTGAAACACGAAATTTATAAAATTGTATTGCGTACATGCTAAGTTTACCCTGTAATTTATATTGATTTATAAGAGAATATCAAGTTAAATTATCCTGAATGTACTGCACTGACGTCTGGGACACGTCGAGTTTGTAAGGAATACAACTCTGTTGCGAGGAATGACCACGATGTTACTTTGAAAAAAGTGGAAAAATAGATTCAAGATTATTATTGTTTATAATTAATGTTTACAACTGCGATGTATTTTGTATTTATGTTAAAGGTTTTGACGTAGGATTTTGTAGGGTACAGCAAAATAGAGGACAGAACAGGGCTGCTGTAATTACTTACTCTGGAGGTGGGGAAAAAGAGATAATCCTGACTGTGAATGTGGAACTGAGCAGTCTGTGAAACACGTGGTCCAAGAGTGCCAGCTAAAGAAATTTAGTGGAAGCCTCCAAGATATACACGAGTCGAAACCAGAGGCGGTGGACTGACTCTCAGCGCTGGAACCAAGACTATAATCTGTCACACCATACGAAAAGTAAAAAGTAAAGAAATTAAGTATGTAGGATTTTTTTCAGAGGGACTTTTTCATAAGCTAAACTAAATTTGAAACGACCCAGCCCCCAATATTCGGCCACTCGGATTCCACTAGTGTTTGCTATCACTGTGTCTTGGTGGGCGCATGTTGCTCCTATCATGGGACATGACAGTAGGTGCACGTTGTCCTGTCTGGCGCCACATTCGTAAGTGTCTTCCTGTAACCCCATTTATTGAGGTCACTGTAACAGCAGGAGACACCCGTTCTGAGCCCATGTTGGATCAAGCAGGTCCCACTGACACGTCCTCCTAGCTGTCGGATGGCAGCTACGTGGGTTCGATGCAATCACGCCACAGTGACAGCCGTCGGACCTGGGGCAGGCCAACTATAGGGGCGTCATCACCAGGAAACTTCTTATAGACTTAACATAACCGCCTTCATATAACACAAGCATTTATGTTAAGTCTATGTAGGGAATACACGAGTATGTATTTGTAACAAGGATATATTCATTCTTTTCAAAAAATGAAATGATTACAAATAGCTCTGTTTTAAGCACGAGTGAGTTGTTTGATAACATACTTTATTTATAAAATCTATAGTAATATCTAATGTTTAAAACTCGGAAAATATAAATTAAATCAGCAGAGCATATTTATTACTTAATTTATAAAACAACAATGCTACGATGTCTAGTAAGTGGACCAATAAAATAAATTAAATAAGTGAACTTCTTCTTCTTCTGGGGTCACAATCTTAGGATTGGTCTGCACCAAACACTCGATATTTCCATTTATCTCTATCGCCCGCCAGTCTCTTCATCTCTTTGTAACTGCTACAGCGCACGTTACTAATTATCTGGTCTATATGGTTGTTTCTGGGGCGGCCTCTACAGTTGCCCCCATCAATCATTCCTTCGACGATGGTAAAAAGCAGGCCTGGGTGCCGGATGTTGTGAACTTAAAACATCCAAATCATCAGGGCAAAATAATCAAATAATAATTAAAAGTTTGAATAAAATTAATTAGAATTTATAAAAAAAAATACATACCTCTCCGTTACAGAAACAATAGAGAGTTGCCACACAGAGACCCTGAAAAAAAATTGAGATCAAAATACTAACATTATTCAATATAATATTATATCAAATATTGTTGGAAAATATGTCAAAAATTGAAATTTTGATCGCTCAGTTTATTGTAATACTTTTATATAATAATAACTTTAGTCATTTGTCATTTTCTATTCAGACCCATTCAAAGCAGTCAGTCAGAGAATATTAATGTACATAAAGTCTTTAATAATGTCGGCGAAACATGATTGAAATATCTTGAGAAGCAAATAAAACCCTCCATCAATTACTTATTATTGAAAATCTATTAGTACCGAATATTTTATGTCATAATCTAATAAATAATAATAATACCTAATGAAAGAAATCATATATTGGAAATAAATGACATTATTAACAAACAAAAGTTATACTAATTAGTCAATTAAAAGTGTCAAAGAAGATTTTTTTATCATGGGTATTAATGAATGACTCGTATGTATGTATGTATTATAAAATGCGGGTTTTCGGTTGTGCGTTCGACGCATGCAACAATTAGGTACGTACGTCGATCGCACAACTGAAATCACGCATTGAAACGTAACATGAAACATCACAAACAAAAAATAAATAGGCATTTTCCTTTTTTGCATCGTTAGGTTCGCACATTGCGTTGAAAAAACCCACAACATGGTTTTGTTGGCAACAGTACAACGGGAATTCTTTACAGGGGACGAAACAAAAAATCATGTTTCAATGAGAGATTAACAGAAATAAAAAAAAACATGTTTTTGCCAAGCTAACAAAGTGTCTAGAAAAGTTTCTCTGATGTTTCCTCATACATTATTATTGTTCAGTTAAGACAGGGAAATTCAATTACAAGCAACATCTTGTAACAAGCGTAACAGGACTATCGAAAGGAAAATAGATTGGAACTAGAACGTAAAACACAATGTAATAAAGCTTGTATTACGTATATAGCATATAAACATTTCTATATTTTACAGTTTATTTAACATAAAATAATTTTCTAATCAAGTTTAACCTATTCTTTGAAATAACTATTTTTGTTTTAATATTTTGACACTCAGCAGAATTATTTAATCAGACGTCTTTCTTATAACATACCGCAGGACCCTAATTGATATTATATATTTGTTTAGGGGGGGACTGCAGCCAACGTACCTATTTTTCAATTTTATCATTATTTCTTATCAAATCAATTTGAAAAAAATAACCTAGTTAATTTGGATATTAATAAAGAAAAATATACCTTAACATTTTTATTATATTCTGTATATATTCTTGTAGGAAAATAATAAGCATACCCCGATTTTTGACATTATCTTAAATTTCTAAAAATCTATTTCTAAATTTCTAAAAGTTTTGTGGTAATGATGCAAATTCAAATTGAAAAAAATAGGTACGTTGGCAGCAGTCACCCTCTTAAGTTGGTCAACAATTTTGTGAATTCCCCAGAATTGCTAAAAAAAATTTGCTTTCACTGTCCAAGCAGCACAACCAGATATCCTAGCACTTTTTTTATATTCCTAATTGTAATAACAAATACACTCAGAATGCTTTTGTGTACCGTGCTTGCATTGCACGGTGTACAATGCTTTCTTTAATACACTCGACATCTCTGCGAGCTCTCAGTGCTTTTAGGACAGCTGTCTCCTCCTATCTTTCCTAGTACTTTGATTTAATCAGCTGTTTCGTGTTTTTTTATGTACTAGTAAATCAATTATACATTATTTGTAATTTGGTGTGTCAATATTAATTATCCTATTGAATAATGCATGGAGTTTTCACTGGTCCACTAATAAAGAAATGTACACTGTTTCTTTTATAAATTGTTTAGCCTGTTTAACTCTCTATCGACCAATGAAAATAAAATAAAATAAAATAAACCTTATTTTGAATTTGAAAACAATAAAAATTAATGGCAAATATCGAAAAATATTGACACTACCTAACAGTAGATTATTTTGAATTTGAAAACAATAAAAATTAATGGCAAATATCGAAAAATATTGACACTACCTAACAGTAGATTATTTTGAATTTGAAAACAATAAAAATTAATGGCAAATATCGAAAAATATTGACACTACCTAACAGTAGATTATATTGTATGAATTTATAAATAGATATCACCACTCATAGTGTCACTAGTATGACTTCATTTGGTTTATCACAAATCGTATTTTATTTACAGTGATTTTAATTCACGAGATAAAAATTATAGTTTAATGAACCGTGATACCACATTTATGAAATTTGGCATTGGAAGCAAAAATATATCAGTTATTAATGTGTTTTACAATAATTTAAACAATGGTATTTCATCGAGTGTGAATATATGCTTACTCAATAATGTTACAAAATTAATGACTGAAAAATGCATGGATTATCATCGTGTTATGAGCAAAAATATAATATATCTCAAATCCATCGTACTCTGAAATAATTCGGATTTATTATGTGATAATAAATCAAAATGATTTATGTGATTTTACGCCTTATCTTTTTTAGTTTCAAACGTTTTCAGTGTGGATTAAAAATCCTATGACCTATGTTTTATCATACCTTTTATAAAACATACCGTTTTATGAGAAGTGAAAGATTTCATTGTATAGGTATGGTAGTTGAGAAAAGTCAACCTTAGAATTTTTACCTCAGGTGACTTTACACAAATCACCTGATCACTTCGCTAGAAATAGGTAAATCCTTTTGATCTCAATTGATTGATGTCCTCATTTTTTAACCATTACATAGAATCCATTCTTTTTATATCCATCCATCCATCTCTTTATACATCGATCACTATCAAGGCTAATGTTAACTTCTTACGTTGTAGGTACTTTTTACCACAGAAATAAATTCAAGGGTATTCATCATTCCGCGTGAAGTTTGACCTTGAGTACATTTATATAAAAAAATGGGATTCAATTTAAGAAAAAAATACACAGGTTTCATAATTTGAATGAGATCTGAAATTAAGTTTATGTCAGTAATAGCCCATTGTACAATTTATGCGGCTCTGGTGAATATATGGACGAACTGAACCAGCTCTTTGATTAAACTACATACGACAAGATCGGAAGATTGCCATGGCTGAGTAACGGATGGCTCAAAAAAATATTTGACTGAGACCAATAGGAAAAAAAATGTGTAGTAAGACCCAAGGTTAGATGGTTGTACTGTGCGGAGAGGGTTGTTGTAGCGGACGCTGCGCCTGGCGTGGAAATCGAAGAACTGAAAGTACTACAGGCGCGGCGTGGCGATAGCTCCCTGTGATAGTCTAGTGTTACTGTGGCACTGTTGGGACGGTAATCCTCGCCATGATTGACGGGCCTCCACGTTTGTGGTTGGACTCTTAGTGGCAGTGGTATGAAATATGCATGATAGTAGTTTCTTGTTTATTCGACGAGCAGCTGTTTCGGGGACGAACAGAACTGATTAGTTCTATAACGTTCCCTATGGAGTGGGGTAGGTGACTGCAAATTTCCTTACTGTGCGGAGAGGGATCTGAGCAGCATAGGGGTAAATAACTGAGAGAGAGAAGCCGTCGACAGAGGTGAATGGCGACGGCATCTCGTGGAGGCCAAGGTCAACCGAGGGTTGTAGCGCTAGTGATCATCATCATTAGTGAAAGTTACCTGCAATGATGCTGTGCTGGCCGCCACATATTCGTAGACCTGCTCCCAAGGGTGATTTGCGGGTGGACGAAAAGGAGACACCAAGTACTGAAGTCCCAATAGTGGAACCAGCAAGCACGTAGCTCTGGAACGTGAATGCAAAATGTACACATCCTATACGTAATTATTAAATAATTTCAAAGCTTTGAATGCAAAATGTACACATCCTATATTTATTTATTATTTATTTATTTATTTATTTATTAATACAGTAAAAATGCAAGTACAAAAAAGAAAGAAAAGAAACTAAAAAGTCAACAAAACATAATACATAATAACTTCCTCCTCTCTCTTTTTATTTATCATAACCTCACCTCAACGGCTACGCCTGTCATAAGGTGAGGCTATTCAGTAAAATACAATAATATACATTATACATATATACATGCATATATGCACATATACACATACACACATGCACATACATACGCACACATCAAAACAACAACACCATAAACATCAACCATATGATCGACAATAAACAAAAAAAAACAATAATAACAATATGAGCAGGGCCGGATAAATCTTAAAAAAATCAGGAACAAGAAGTCAGGGCGGTTGTCTTAAAAAGGGCGCTTAAAATTCTAAAATGTTAATCATATAAATAAAATTCGCAGGTATGGCGCTCGGTTCTCTTTGCGTACCCGGATAGAGGCTCGGCATGTTGGAGTGTATGTAAAAATTCCACTTAGTTATTTTAGACCCGATGTAATTATCAAAAAAAAAATGGGGGGGGGGGGGGGCGGATTCAAATATATTGCTACGGGCGCAAAAACACGTTTATCCGGCCCTGAATATGAGAAAAAAAAAATCATAATAATACACTTCCATAAAAATGACACGTAAAATCAGTGTAAGTATTTAAAATATATTGTTTGACAAGAAAATAAAAAACAAAATACAACACATAGAAAAATAATATATATATACCAATGACACAATATATCATAGACCAATGACACACCCACCAGTGACACATATATATACACACTTATTTACATGTAGGTACGTACACACACGCAGCCATGGATACATACATACACATGTCCACATGTACCTATGCATGTACATGCGAATATGGTCAAGGGAAGAAGGAATAAAAATATTTTCTCTGTTGTTCATGTATTAAATTATGTATGGCCTTTCTGAATAGATATCGTTTATCCATACATTTTATATTTTCATTTAAAGTATTGTAAATTTTTGGTGCGATAAAGATATAATGGCGCTGGCCAAAAGTTATGAAATATATGAAATTATTACATAAATAATTTCAAAGCTTTGAATGCAAAATGTACACATCCTATACGAAATTATTAAATAATTTCAAAGCTTTGAATGCAAAATGTACACATCCTATACGAAATTATTAAATAATTTCAAAGCTTTGAATGCAAAATGTACACATCCTATACGAAATTATTAAATAATTTCAAAGCTTTGAATACAAAATGTACACATCCTATATGAAATTATTACATAAATAATTTCAAAGCTTTAAATGCAAAATGTACACATCCTATACGAAATTATTAAATAATTTCAAAGCTTTGAATGCAAAATGTACACATCCTATACGAAATTATTAGATAATTTCAAAGATTTTTCGTTAACACAAAGAAAGTTCATAACATAACACAGTTCAAGTTCATAACACAGAAGATCTTCTTATTTAATAGTTAATTTTTTTATTTATTTATTTTATGAATACATAATTTAAAATATAGTATCAAATATGCTATAACCATATAACTAGGTATTCCTGTTTTAAGATGACCAATATTTACATACATACATTTTATGTATCTATAAGTAGGTACCTTATAGTAGTATGTTTTGCAATAGTAAAAAACATTTAAAAAAAAGCAATAGTAAAAACACATATAATAAACAACACAGAAAGAATATTTACATACATATATACCCTAGAAGTACAAATTAAAATGTGGGTGATTATTCTCTAAAAGTTCACGGCCAACAGGTAGGCCAAGTTTTTTTTAATATTAAAGTTAGTGTTTTCAAGTTAACAGGCAATGAATTGTAGATTTTAGGCCCCAGAAAAATAAAATGTCTTTGTCCGATGGCAGATTGCATTTTCCTTGTTGTTAAGAATATAGTTCTTGTTTAGTCTTGTTTTATAAAAATATGAAATTTATTAGCCTATGCGCTTTCGTTAGTCACAGCTAGCATCAGAGGGAGAGGCACAATTTATATTTATACAGGGTGTCTCAAAATAAAGTTTATATTTAGTGGATCGATTCAAAAAATTTAAGCCGTGTTACGAAAAAATGTTTATTAATTATTAAAGTACACAGCTATGTGTAGCCATGATCCAATTTGTCTGGTTCCCCTTTCTAAGAGTTACGAAGGTCAGATGGCAGTCGCTTCAATGTAATAACCAGACTTGCCAATTCCAGGATCATGGTCAAAGCGTACCCCGATAGAAACGGGACAATAGCGCTAAGTGGAAAGACTAAAAAAAAATTATTAAAGTACACAGTTTGGGAGTATTTTCTTTAAAAATAATATCGTCCAAACGTAGACCCTCGAGTTTGCAGCACTCATTTAATCGAACAGTAAAATTACTTATGACGGCTCGGCAGGTGGACTCAGTGATGGATACCATTTCGTGACGGATACTTCTTTCAAATGCGCCAGGGAAGTCGATTTACTGACGTAAACTTTAGATTTAAAATAAACCCATATGAAAAAGTCCATAGGGGTTAAATGAAGACTGTGTGGAGGCCAATTTATGTCACCTCTCCTGGAGATCAATTTGCCTGGGAAAATTTCACGAACTCGTGGCAGAGATGTATTGGACGTGTGTGACGTTGCTCCGTCCTGCTGGAACCATGTTCTTTGGTTATAGCCAGGAAAGTTTTGCATTTCAAGCACCAAGAAGTCGTCTAATATCTCCACATAACGCTCTGAATACAAATATAAACTTTCTTTTGAGACACCTTGTAGGTACTATATAAATTGTACCTCTGATAAATTTCATACTCGTGAATTGAAACTTATGATTTTATTTATATTTTTATAAATACAATTATAATTTAATTTATAAATAAAATATATTATCAAAATTATATATCAGACTGGTGTATTATACTTCAACGATAATGTTTGATCAGAAATAATCTTTTATTCAATGAAAATTTATTCCATCATCATTTCTGTCATGGTCTATTCATAAAATAATAGTAATATAATTTATTTTGTAGGTAGAAAATAATTATCTTTATATGGCGGATTGGTTCATAGAAGTCGACCACCACAGTAAATTCAACTCAATTCAAAGTAAATTGATACAGCAATAGCAACAGAGAATGAAATATAATGAAGCTAAGAAAATATAAATACGGAATAAGGAAATGGGCAATCTATGAAAACACATTGGTCTTGCTTAAGTACTGCATTTGCAACTTAATTAATCATCTGACGATTGGGCAATGTGGAAGAAGAAAGGACATACAAAAGAACAGCACGGGGTTAAGGCTATGTGGCTGAGAAGTATTTCTTTAGAATTTTGTTTGAGGACAACGCAAAGGAATTTGTGGCTTTCTGGGCCCGGATGGTCATTTAGTCTCATGTGTTGACCGACACGACAAGAAGAAGAAGAAGAATTTTGTTGAGCCTATTGATTCCACAACAAAACAGCGCGATTTACGAATGTAAGTAGATAAGTAGTGTATTGAAATAAAGTGAGACCATAAAGAGAAAGATGGACAGATTTTTCTTTGAGGTACACAATTGTGAGGGGATTATAAAAGATTTGTTGAGATCGAAAAGAATAATATAAGCTTTAAATATTTTTTTTTTATTTTTTCTATATATCTTTTCTTACATAATATAAATAAATATAATACACACTGGCGGGCTAATTGCCATTAGGCAATTCCTTCCAACCAACCAGATTACACAGTATGACAAAATTATACATGTACCTACAACAACAAATGAAATGAAAGCAAAAATAAATATACATTACACTAAGATAAATGTAAAAAAACATAGCAAAAAAAAGGATTGAGAAAGAACAAGGAGAGGAAAAAGGGATCAGGTGTTTAGGGATAAACATTCCTTATTTAGTTTTTTCTTGAAAATACAAAGTGAGTTAGACGACGCGATATCCGGGCTTAGACTATTCCAGAGTATTGCTGATTGTACTTCGAACGAGGAGCTAAATAATCTGCAGGCCAAGTCAGTAAAAAAGTCGAGATCCGACAACGTATCGCCGCTCTTCTCGCCATGTTTACGCCCGTGACGACAATTCGTAGTCACTAAGCGCTGTCGAGTTCGTAAATGCACTTATTAGTATTTGTCGCCGTTAGGCTGGCTTGCGGTACATTTTTGAATTATTATTTATGGCAATACCATACCATACCATACCATCACGCCATTTCCCTATTTGGGGTAGGCAGAGAGAACCGAACGCCAGACTCCTCTCTCTTGACATACATTCCTCGCTTCATTCACGTCCATACATCGTCTCATACACGCTCTTCTATTATTCTTACTTCTAACATCTCCATCTTTCAAAATCCCATTTATGTGATCGTGCCAACTCTTTCTTGGCCGACCTCTACTTTTCATTCCTCTTTTATCAGCCTTGTATACTTTTTTTGTCAGACGGTCATCACTCATTCTTTCTATGTGGCCGAACCACCTTAGGGCATTTATTTTCATCTTACTTACGATATTTCTTTCAATCATACATTCTCGTCTAATATCCTCATTTCTTATTCTATCATACATCGTTTTACCACACATTCGTCTTAGTGACCTCATTTCAACCGCGTTAATTCTACTTTCATGCGTCTTCTGCCATGTCCATGTCTCACTAGCATACATTAGAGTCGGTGCGACGATACCATTGTGTACCGCGAGCTTCGCTTACCTCGAAATAATTGGGTCAGCCATTACCGGTCTTAATGCACCATTCACTCTATTACCTGCCGTTACTCTCCTTTCAATATCTTTTTCCAATCTTCCATCACGCTGAAACATGCTTCCTAAGTATAAATATTCATCCACTTGTTCTAATTGTACATTCTCCACTCGTATCTCGCATTTTGTTTGTCTTTCGCTCTTCTCAAATACCATTACTTTAGATTTAGTTGCATTCATTCTCAATCCATTTTGCATGCATCCATCGAATACTATTTTAACCAAACATTCCAAGTCTTCCACGCTTTCAGCCATTAATACTTTGTCATCCGCATACATTAGATCACATACAGTCATACCTTCCAGTTTCAGCCCAATGTTCTCATTCTTTAGTGCTCTCACACAGTAGTCAATGTATAGATTAAAGAGCCACGGTGATAGTACGCACCCTTGCTTCACTCCCATATTAATGGAGAACCATCCTGTGAGAGAGTTTTCAATTCTCACACAGGCTTGGCTTTCCTCATATAGAGATGATATTGCCCCTATCAGCCTGCTACCCGCTCCATACACTGATAGCACGTTCCAGAGTTTTTCACGGTCTACTTTGTCATAGGCCTTTTCCAGGTCTATGAAAGCGCAGAAAAGCTTCTGGTTTTTTGCCAGAACCTTTTCAGTCGCCATTCGAAGGGAAAAAATTTGGTCGGTGCATCCTCTACCTCCAACAAACGCTCCTTGTGCATCCCATACCTTGCTTGCTGTAGCCTTTCTCAACTTTTGATCTAGTATCCTAGCATACAATTTTCCAACTGAACTCAGCAGACTGATAGCTCGGTAGTTCTTGCAGTCTAATTTTGACCCTTTTTTAAAGAGGGGCACAATCACTGCGTTTCTCCAATCTGACGGAGTATGTCCTGTCTCCCAACATTTGTTGAAGAGGCAATGACACCATTCCATCGTCTTTTCGCCACCATATTTGATGAATTCAGTTGGTATGCAATCAAATCCCGCAGCCTTTCCTGTACGTGCATGCTTCACTGCCTCTCTGACCTCTTCTATTGAAATTTTCTCGCTGTCATTCTCACATTCATTTATCGGTATTCTGTTGTTCGTCAGACTTTCGCACTGTGTACTTTCATATAACTCTTCAAAATATTCCTTCCATCTTTCCTTGACTTTTTCCTCGTCTATAACCATACATCCATCTTTATCATGTATACATTTTGATCCTCGCACTACTCCTTGTTTTCGTCGATTTACTCTTTTCCAGAACATTTTTGTGTTCCCAGAAAAATCATTCACAATTTTCACGCTTTCCTTTTCTCTCAATGCATTCTTTTCTTCTTTTACTGTTACTTTTGTTTTCCTCTTGCACTCATTATATATATTTTTAGCTCTTTCTTCCTTCTCGTTTCCAGATCCTTTATATGCCAGCCATTCCTTCCACGCTTTCCGTTTTTCTTCCACTACTTTCTTTACTCTTTCATTCCACCAGGCATCTCCTTTCATTCGACCTCTTTTTGCTTCGCCACATTTATGGCAATTATGGCAATACACAATATTTTCCCCATGATTTGAATAAATATCAAATTTGTTTACATAAATTTGTTAAATAAATATAATATGGTCATATTTTAAGCACGAAAGCAAGTTATAATACGATTAAATTAAGTTTCTTTTTTGTTTATTGAATGTTTTGAGTGTAATTTTAAAAATTATTTTTAATTATATTTCGATCAATTTATCAAGTCTATGACAGCAGCGTGTTATATTTTTACTAAAAACAACGCCGAATTTTCTTTTGTTAAGTGTTAAAATACATAAGTGATAAAATAGCTTACAAGAATACTTTCTCAAAATCAAAAATTATTTCAAATCTATACATACGGAAAACATTTACGGACGCATATTTCCAATAAATATGTAACCATATAAAACTTTTGTTACGCGGTAATTAACAATAAAAGAATTACGCGGTATATTTAAGGGGTTTGAAGAATCTCTTAAACGGCGTTGTTTAACCCGTTTATATAATTATTCTCAAAATAAATATGAAATTCGGCATTGTTTGCGTAAAAAATGACATTCAATTCAACATGGCGGCGTTAGATCTTGTCACTCGATTCGATGTCGACCCAATCTCGCCGTCAAATAAGTGGGCGAGAACGATTCGACGCGTTATCTGCTTAGTGACTACCAAAACTGTCAAAATATCGATTAGTCGATATTTTGACAGTTAATCTCGACATTTATCGGTCGAGATCTACTTACAGACTTAGCCTGCTGTGTTATGGATAGGGATGGATAGTGTCGTACGTTCAGCAGGTCCATGATCGGATAAATAAGTGATTATGTTTTTAAGGTACTGTGACAGGTTCGGATTAAAGAGAATATTGTACAATAGTACTCGTATGTGTATATAGATTGCGCCGCTGCGCGCTGGTGTATCTTTATTTTTTAATTCTTGGGTCAATATAGAAGAATGCGATTAATATTGTCGTTTTCAGCCATTATTCAATAAAACGTTAAAAGATGGGGATCTTAGGAGTTGAAATAATAAAGGTCCGAGTGTCTGGAAATATGGATCATGGACGTGCAAGAAACGAGATTATGAATCGACACAAAATAAAATATACCTGAATGCTTGCAAGGCTGTTCTGGATGGTCCTTGCGACCCTCTGGCGGGAGCAGCTCTCAGTTTGGTCCAGAGTACCCTCACGATATTGCAGAGAAAGAAGAAGTTGAGTAAGATGGTGATGGCGACCACCACTACAAGAATGTTAGTTTGAGGACTTTCGTTCATCCAGCACCTAGAAAAAATAGATTATTTAGCGACAATCTATATTAAGATTATTTGAAAGTTACAAAAAGGAATACAAATCATTTATCGACAAACTATATTAAAATTATTTGAAAGTTACAAAAGGAATACAAATCATTTATCGACAAACTATATTAAGATTATTATTCGAAAGTTACAAAAGGAATACAAATCATTTATCGACGAACTATATTAAAATTATTTGAAAGTTACAAAAGGAATAAAAATCATTTATCGACAAACTATATTAAGATTATTATTTGAAAGTTACAAAAGGAAAACAAATCATTTATCGACAAACTTTATTAAAATTATTTGAAAGTTACAAAAGGAATACAAATCATTTATCGACAAACTATATTAAGATTATTATTTGAAAGTTACAAAAGGAATACAAATCATTTATCGACGAACTATATTAAAATTATTTGAAAGTTACAAAAGGAATAAAAATCATTTATCGACAAACTATATTAAGATTATTATTTGAAAGTTACAAAAGGAAAACAAATCATTTATCGACAAACTATATTAAAATTATTTGAAAGTTACAAAAGGAATACAAATCATTTATCGACAAACTATATTAAGATTATTATTTGAAAGTTACAAAAGGAAAACAAATCATTTATCGACAAACTATATTAAGATTATTATTTGAAAGTTACATAAGGAATACAAATCATTTATCAAAAAAGTATATTAAGTTTATTTGAAAGTTACAAAAGGAATAAAAATCAAATAAAGATGATACCAAGTGCGTAAAACTCTTGAAAGTATGACGAATTTTTAAGGTAATTTATTCTTCATTAGTCACAAGTCACAGTGACGAAAATTCAGACACTAAATATACAATAAAAAATATATTTGATTTGAAAAAAAAACACATGCGTATTGACCGCAAGGTTAGAATATAATATAAGACATGCATGCGACCGATCATGACGTATGCTGTGGTAATGCCAGCTTGGAACCAAGGGGCTAAGGACAACGGAAATGAAGGTTCTAAGGTCAATCGCTGGAAAAACTCTTCGAGATCGTGTTCGCAATATTGAAATAAGGAAAAACGTGTGAAATAGAAGACATCGTTCGGTGGAATAGAGCATAGTTTTTGAATTACAGACCAACAGGTCTACAAAACGAAGAAGAAGAAGAAGATTTAAAAATGTGAATGATCCAACATAGGTTCATCATTTAAACTAAAACTCGGGGATGCAACTCCCGTAAAAATATGATAATAGGATATAATTATGTTTTTAGTTATTTATTTATTTATTTAGTTATGGACATATTGCCGGTATCAAATTCCAGGCAATGTGTGTCTGCTTGTGCTCATTGAAGTGACAATTCTACCGGATTTCACTAAAGCTTATATACTCGTTAGTAATATGGACATAGTTTTGGTACAACTACTGCGATCAAGAAATAAATATTTCAACAAATTCAAAATTTTATAAAATTCATTAGATAGTTTTGATTTGATTTTATGCAGTGAAAGTGTAGGAAAGCTAAATAAGATAGATGCAACTTGAAGAATGCACATGTATGTAGTTTGTGTATGATTTTTGTTATTGTTAAATAACATATATCCTAGCACTTTTTATATTCCTAATTATAATAACAACTACATTCAGAATGCTTTTGTGTACCGTGCTTGCACGGTGTACAATCCTCGACATCTCTGCGAGCTTTCTCAGTGTGTTTAGGACAGCTGTCTCCTCCTATCTTTCCCAGTACTTTGATTTAATCAGCTGTCTTATTTTAGTGTTTTTTTATGTACAAGTAAATCAACTATACATTATCCTATTGAATAATGCATGAAGTTTTCACTGGTCCACTAATAAAGCAGTGTTCATTGTCTCTTTTATAAATTGTGTAGACTGTATAACTATATCGACCAATAAAAATATAAAATAAAATAAATATTAACGTAAATTTATTCTTGTTACAAAAAAAAATGTGTTTTTATTGAATACTTAGTAATACTTTCGTACATATACATAAGCCACCTACACAAATTTCGATAAACTCGTGCGAAATAATAATGAAAAGACGCACAAAACGGTTTTCAATTTTTTTTAATCTCGGTCCAAATTAAAAATTCTTTGATGGATTAAATCTCCAACTTTTTGTTTGTTAATTAATATATAAAAAACCTTCCTTTCATCTTCCCCACTTGAACGAAAAGAAATGTTGCTTGGAAGTTATTTCATTTGGGTGGAATTTGCGAAAAGACGTTTAGCGGTGAAACACGAAAGAGGTTGATAGGCAAAAATAAAGTTATCGATTTGTTTGATGTCTGTATGAGTTTAATAATAAGAGTTTAATATTAGAGGTGATTAATATTCGTATGAGTGAAAAGTGATAGAAAGAACTGTACACAATTTAGGCTCTATTATGAAACGTCCAGCAAATCATTTTCCTTATATAAAAAAATAATTTCTCGAAACATAAAATACTTTTTACTTCATCTACATCTTACGCCTTACGTGTCGGACTGCTATTTTTATTTATTTATTTATTTATTGAATAAAAATAAAGCGTAATATATTACAAAAAAAAACTTGTTGTAAAGGGAATCTGCTGATGTACTGATCAACCCTCGAGAGAATTTTTCTATATAAATTGGATGAAAGTAAATGAATAACTAGGTTAGTGAAAAAAATGTATTTGTATATAATACAAATACATGAATCCCAAGGTCATATTCGATTAAACCGGATAATCTTATTACAAAAGTCTAGTTAATTTATCATTTTATTTTTAAATTTATATAATTATATTTAAATTTATATTTTATTAAATTTATATATTAAATTTATATTTTCACATATCTGGAGATATTTGAAAATTCGTTAAAATCACGTCATCTAGTTACATACATACATACGTACCATCACGCCATGTCCCTTTTGAGGTAAGTAGAGAGAACCGAGCGCCATACTCCTCTATTTTTGCACACATTGCTGACTTCCTTTATGTCCATGCATCGTCTTATACATGCTCGTCATGCTTCTTATGTTTCCTTCTTTCAAAATATCATTTACAAAGTCATGCCATCCCTTTCTGAGGCGACCCCTGCTTTTGGTCAGTCGTTCATCGTTCATTCTTTCAATATGTCTAAACCACTTCAAGGCATTCACTTTCGTTTTACTTATAATATCCTTCTTTATCTTGCATTCTTTCCTCAAGTCCTCATTTTTTATCATATATCGTTTTATTACATACTCTTCTTAGTGATCTCATTTCTACAGCATTTATTCTACTTTCATGCGTCATTTGCCATGTCCATGTTCCGTTGGCATACGTCAAAGTAGGCACTATAATTGCATTATGTACGGCAATTTTGGCTTCTTTTGAGATGCTTGGATCGGACGTTACTGGTTTGAGTGCTCCGTTTATTCAATTACCTGCCAACACTGTCAAACGGAAAAGTCAAAACCCTCACGATTACCGATATCATGGATCTAATTTTCATATCCATGATATCGGTAATCAAAGAGGTTTTGATTTCACTGTTTAATGGGACTTGCCCCCCCCCCAGGTCTTCCATTACGTTAAAACATCATCTATCTAGTTGAATATTATAATTTAGTTGAAGATTGACTAGGCTAAAAAAACTTAAAAATATTATTTTTTATAAAAATACCAACATCTAAAGGATTGCAGGACATTTTTCAGTCCAATCTTCGTCATGCATACTGAGTACTCAGTCATGGTCTTGCATCTTATTGTAAAGTATCTTAGAAAAGGTTTGAAATCATAATGAAGCTATTTAGGCACATAATTATTACTCTCCACTTCTATCTCAAGGGGTAGGCAGTGAGAACCGAACACCGCATTCTTCTATCTTGACACATACATCGCCTCATCAACATTGATACACTGCCTCATATGTGTTCATCTTGCTAATGGTGCAATTTTACTTTCTCAACAGGAATCATGTAGAAAATACATACATACTATGAGTTTCGTGACAATGTTTTGGTGTGTATGGTGTATTGTGAAAACTTTTGTCCTCTGGGAATCTTATATTTGTTTAAGAATCTAATATAAATGTTCTTCATAAAAATACAGTTAGAAATTGTCAACCTTTCAAGAAGAAAAAATGAACGCTTACTATGATGTGGAGAGTTTAGTGTTGGCCACAGCCCACAAGTTTTTATATAAGCTTTGAAGAACAAAAAAAAACACAGAGCAGTGGTGTTTTTTGTACTAATATATTTAGCAACGTGACTTCACTACTTTTATGTGCTTGGTTTAAGAGTTAATGTAAAAACCTTCAACATTGAACAAATGGGTGTTTAAGTATAATGAAATAGTTTCGGTCTGAGTTAGATTTTCCTTTGGTCCGTTAAATTGGATGAAATTAACTAAAGAGTTTGGGGCTGGGGGGGGGGTGGGGGGATGAGATGGAACTAAAGGAACATGGTAGGATGTGAAGGTGTGGAGTAGGTACGTTAGAATCCATTCGACCTAAATACTACTCAGCTTAAGTACGTTTAAGTCATAATGTAGATTTAGGTAATCCCGCTTAAAGGCTTTTAAATTACGAACCCAGTGGTTCTTTTCGATTGTTGGTAGTTCAGCGGTGGTTCGTGCGGTCATAAATCGCTTGACATTTTCTTTATGTGACCCCATGTAATACATATTATATACGTAGGGACGTGTTAAACCAAAGACCTTATATACTAATGTTAAACAGAGAGAAAACATTAGAATTATTGGGACTTTGTATAAGTAGTGCTCACTAATATCACTAATGATTTGTTCATTATGAACGATTTAAATGAATTATTAATACCAAGGAATATTAATTCGTTCAACAATTGCTTTTTTTTTCATGCGATTATTGTTATGAATTTACCTACTAAATTTTACTTCTTATTTTCTTAGCCTTGTCCTACTTTCGGTAAGGTCGGCTCTCCTAACACTTCGGCGCCAGGATGATCTATCCCGGGGGCGTATTTACCTTTCCGTGTTGAATAGGAGGCAAGTACTGCCTCGAATTAGGCACTAGTTTGTTGCGCTAATTCACTTAAAAACTCGTGTTGAATTCAAGGCACGTGTCCTCCAAATACACACGGCTTAGCAACGCAAACGTTCCTGCTAATACGTGTTCAATCCAAGGCACGCGTCTTTCAATCGTACACAAGTTTATAAATTTTACCATGCGTATTGATTGAGCGTTACAAAAGGCTGTGTTAGAGACATTTTTTGTGGATGATTGTTTTTATTTTAATAGATTAATCTACACAAATCTACATTATATCATAAAAAATCGTGGACATTTTTTTTGTATGAGATTGGTACTCATGAATTTTTCAGTGACATAATCACACTTTGCGTCGTAATTACCTTCACAAGATTAAGAGCATCGAATTTTACATTGGTAATTATCCTTTACAATTTTAAAATTATCCAAAATACCACCACAGTCCTTTAACAGTCTCATTTTATTAAAGACAAACAAAATTACTGACTACTACCATAATATAATCTGTGAACAAAATAGAAATGTGACAGAGACAGACGAAATGCGAGCGAAATGAAATACCGCGCGAACTTCATGGTTATATATGTTCCGTATTCAAAAATTAATTGCCTTGAATTGAACACGTATTAGCAGGAACAGTTTGCGTTGCTAAACCGTGTGCATTTGGTGGACACGTGCCTTGAATTCAATACGAATTTTTAAGTGCATTAGCGCAACAAACTAGTAAGTACCTAATTCGAGGAAGTACTTGCCTCCTAATCAACACGGAAAGGTAAATACGCGTCCTGGGGGGCAAGTCTGGTCAATCGGCGGAATCAAAACAATCCATGTTTACCCATACCATGGATATGATTATCTTATGGAGTTATAATATCTTAAGATGTCATAGAACTCCATAACATAATTATATTCATGATATGGTTAAACACGGATGGTTTTGATTCCGCCTGTTGACCAGACTTTCCCTCTTGTATTGCATGGTCTGGTATTTGGGCTTTATCCATGAGCTTACTCATACTACCCCACCACGTGGATACTTCATTAGTTTTACTAACTTAATGTTACATAAAAATGAAAACAAAATACTTTACTTCTTTAATTGTTCAACTTTAAACTTACTGGAATATTTTAGGAAGCTAAGTTAAAACGTTTTAAAGCTGGTGTTCATCTTCAATAACTGCTTATAAGTTAATTCAAAGTACCTAGTAGAATTAAAAAAAAATATTTTCGTATTTATTAAAACCTGAACTTCCAAGAAAAAATCGCAGAAAACTTAACTTTAAACATTAATAATTTGAACTGCAACTTCAGATAAACCTCGACCCCGTTGCTAAATTAGTAAATCGGCATTAGACTCAACGATACAATTTTAACGAGTGGTGTTAGACTGAACGATTCGTAACTTTGAACGAAATTCACCATTACTAATGACTGCTAATCTACTTTATATCTATCCTATTCTATGGAAAGACTAAAGCTGATAAAAAAAAACAGTCATGTTCACCTGCGCTACATTAATTTGATCATACCTCTTGTAAAGGCGAAGATAAAAAAAATCACAGTACAATTTTATAGTGAGGCGTTTTTATTAGTAAAAATGTGGACAAAATTATTTTTGAGTATATTATTATACATATATGTATATGTTATTTTCTAGGAAAACCCACTGAATGCTGTTCACCCAACATTTCGGACAAATAGAACTGTCCATATTGAACAATGATATTAAAAGGATTTTCGACTTTTACGAGTTCCGATTACGAGTTCCGTTTCAAGAATAAGTCAATATCCACTTGGATCTTGACTTCTGAACTGAACGTGTGTTTTTGACACCAATTCAATACTTTGCCAGATGTGATAGCATTTAGATAACGTCAAGTTGGATAATTTAACTCTGTAGTATTCTTCACAATGTAAAAATAATAAAAGTTGTTTTTTTTTGACACACCCTCAAAAACAATAAAATGATTTTAGTTGTTAAAAAAAGATTTATTTGTAAAAGCAGTGTCTCCATAAATTTCCAGGGTAGCGAAATATTCAAAATGTCAACAACTCTGTAAAACTAAATTCATCTGGTTGTCAACTATCCAAGTTTACCAACACAAAAACAGAACAGTGAATGCACTATATTGCTACTCATTACATGATCTCATACGTTTTTATCTTAATAAAAAAAATGTACAAATAAGTACTCGGTCATAATCTAATCGTTATCTACATTCAATCATTAAAATTAGTTAAGATCAAAGTTAAGTAGGAAAACGTCATAAATTTTTGTATAACCTATTAGAATTAATTAATTGATTTTAATCTAAATGATTTCTAAAGTCTGACTATAATTTTAATTAAATTCATAGGTTTCTTTTTAGTACTTAAAAGTATATTTGTATCCAAAAGTTATTATGTATGTACATTGAATGGACATAATATTGTGTTTGTTTATTTAATTCGTGGAGTACCTATTGATGTCCTTTTTATTTCTTATTTCTGTAATATAAAGAAAAATGAAGTACATAAGTAGTGAGAAACCACTTTAAAATTTCGCAAAGAAAACACCATTTGGCACCGAGATTATTAAAGTCATTGAAATTACATTGAAAAGAATCGAACTACAAAATAAATAGGAGGGATATATAATTTTGTAAATTTTTAATCATGATTTAAATAATGTTTTCAATTTTCTGCTGATTTTTTACTCTCCAAATTATTTATGATATGAATTCTCGTATAAAATGTTATACCCTATTATTGCTCATAGGATTAGTAATAGAATTTCATATTTTTTGTGACAAGCAGACATGAGAAAAGTATTTCAAATACGAAATTCCTATTTTCTAAATGCATTGAAAATACAATATAGTTTCTTAAGTTAAACAACGAAAAAGTAAAAATAATGTAGACTTCTATTAAATTATTTATTGATTTCAGGATTTTGTTATTTATTTGCATTTATGTAATTTTGTTATTTTCGTGGAACAAAATGTAGCTAGCTTGAATAAATAGAAATTAATATGGTAAATAATCATAGAGTATCTAGGAACAAAATGATTAAATTGAGATAATAAGAAAAATGTCGCCATAATATGTTTGAAATGGAAAATGTATTGAGAAAACACTGTTAGCCCTAGAACAGGTATGCCTAGTTCGGCAGCAGTTATCTATTTTTGATGAAGCATATAAATAAGGATATCAGGTGTGATAAAAAAATAAAATAATGAAAAAGCATTTCGTTTGAAATTGGGTGATTAAAACAAAAGATTCAAAATGGAAAATACCAACCATTTTTAAATTATAAATAACCTATAAACCACTTGTTTAAACAAGTGGTTTATAGCTAATTTATAATTCAAAAATGGTTTATATTAACTACCACAAAATATCCGCCGAATTATTAAATGATAGGAAAATACCAATTTTGTTTTTTTTTTATTTGAAACGAGATCTACTTTATTTGTATGCACATAAAGGACATCTCTGGTGACTAGTAATACCACAATTCGCTCATACTAGACACACTTCAATACCTCCAATTTGCACGAGATCTTCTTTATTTATATGCACATAAAGCACATCTCTGGTGACTAGTAATACCACAATTCGCTCATACTAGACACACTCCAATACCTCCAATTTGCACGAGATCTTCTTTATTTATATGCACATAAAGCACATCTCTGGTGACTAGTAATACCACAATTCGCTCATACTAGACACACTCCAATACCTCCAATTTGCACGAGATCTTCTTTATTTATATGCACATAAAGCACATCTCTGGTGACTAGTAATACCACAATTCGCTCATACTAGACACACTCCAATACCTCCAATTTGCACGAGATCTTCTTTATTTATATGCACATAAAGCACATCTCTGGTGACTAGTAATACCACAATTCGCTCATACTAGACACACTCCAATACCTCCAATTTGCACGAGATCTTCTTTATTTATATGCACATAAAGCACATCTCTGGTGACTAGTAATACCACAATTCGCTCATACTAGACACACTCCAATACCTCCAATTTGCACGAGATCTTCTTTATTTATATGCACATAAAGCACATCTCTGGTGACTAGTAATACCACAATTCGCTCATACTAGACACACTCCAATACCTCCAATTTGCACGAGATCTTCTTTATTTATATGCACATAAAGCACATCTCTGGTGACTAGTAATACCACAATTCGCTCATACTAGACACACTCCAATACCTCCAATTTGCACGAGATCTTCTTTATTTATATGCACATAAAGCACATCTCTGGTGACTAGTAATACCACAATTCGCTCATACTAGACACACTTCAATACCTCCAATTTGCACGAGATCTTCTTTATTTATATGCACATAAAGCACATCTCTGGTGACTAGTAATACCACAATTCGCTCATACTAGACACACTTCAATACCTCCAATTTGCACGAGATCTTCTTTATTTATATGCACATAAAGCACATCTCTGGTGACTAGTAATACCACAATTCGCTCATACTAGACACACTCCAATACCTCCAATTTGCACGAGATCTTCTTTATTTATATGCACATAAAGCACATCTCTGGTGACTAGTAATACCACAATTCGCTCATACTAGACACACTTCAATACCTCCAATTTGCACGAGATCTTCTTTATTTATATGCACATAAAGCACATCTCTGGTGACTAGTAATACCACAATTCGCTCATACTAGACACACTTCAATACCTCCAATTTGCACGAGATCTTCTTTATTTATATGCACATAAAGCACATCTCTGGTGACTAGTAATACCACAATTCGCTCATACTAGACACACTCCAATACCTCCAATTTGCACGAGATCTTCTTTATTTATATGCACATAAAGCACATCTCTGGTGACTAGTAATACCACAATTCGCTCATACTAGACACACTTCAATACCTCCAATTTGCACGAGATCTTCTTTATTTATATGCACATAAAGCACATCTCTGGTGACTAGTAATACCACAATTCGCTCATACTAGACACACTTCAATACCTCCAATTTGCACGAGATCTTCTTTATTTATATGCACATAAAGCACATCTCTGGTGACTAGTAATACCACAATTCGCTCATACTAGACACACTCCAATACCTCCAATTTGCACGAGATCTTCTTTATTTATATGCACATAAAGCACATCTCTGGTGACTAGTAATACCACAATTCGCTCATACTAGACACACTCCAATACCTCCAATTTGCACGAGATCTTCTTTATTTATATGCACATAAAGCACATCTCTGGTGACTAGTAATACCACAATTCGCTCATACTAGACACACTCCAATACCTCCAATTTGCACGAGATCTTCTTTATTTATATGCACATAAAGCACATCTCTGGTGACTAGTAATACCACAATTCGCTCATACTAGACACACTCCAATACCTCCAATTTGCACGAGATCTTCTTTATTTATATGCACATAAAGCACATCTCTGGTGACTAGTAATACCACAATTCGCTCATACTAGACACACTCCAATACCTCCAATTTGCACGAGATCTTCTTTATTTATATGCACATAAAGCACATCTCTGGTGACTAGTAATACCACAATTCGCTCATACTAGACACACTCCAATACCTCCAATTTGCACGAGATCTTCTTTATTTATATGCACATAAAGCACATCTCTGGTGACTAGTAATACCACAATTCGCTCATACTAGACACACTCCAATACCTCCAATTTGCACGAGATCTTCTTTATTTATATGCACATAAAGCACATCTCTGGTGACTAGTAATACCACAATTCGCTCATACTAGACACACTCCAATACCTCCAATTTGCACGAGATCTTCTTTATTTATATGCACATAAAGCACATCTCTGGTGACTAGTAATACCACAATTCGCTCATACTAGACACACTCCAATACCTCCAATTTGCACGAGATCTTCTTTATTTATATGCACATAAAGCACATCTCTGGTGACTAGTAATACCACAATTCGCTCATACTAGACACACTCCAATACCTCCAATTTGCACGAGATCTTCTTTATTTATATGCACATAAAGCACATATCTGGTGACTAGCAATACCACAATTCGCTCATACTAGACACACTCCAATACCTCCAATTTGCACGAGATCTTCTTTATTTATATGCACATAAAGCACATCTCTGGTGACTAGTAATACCACAATTCGCTCATACTAGACACACTCCAATACCCCCAATTTGCACGAGATCTACTTTATTTATATGCACATAAAGCACATCTCTGGTGACTAGTAATACCACAATTCGCTCATACTAGACACACTCCAATTCCCCCCAATTTGCACGAGATCTACTTTATTTATATGCACATAAAGCACATCTCTGGTGACTAGTAATACCACAATTCGCTCATACTAGACACACTCCAATACCTCCAATTTGCACGAGATCTACTTTATTTATATGCACATAAAGCACATCTCTGGTGACTAGTAAAACCACAATTCGCTCATACTAGAAACACTCCAATACCCCCAATTTTCACGAGATCTACTTTATTTATATGCACATAAAGCACATCTCTGGTGACTAGTAATACCACAATTCGCTCATACTAGACACACTCCAATACCCCCAATTTGCACGAGATCTACTTTATTTATATGCACATAAAGCACATCTCTGGTGTAATACCACAATTCGCTCATACTAGACACACTCTAATACCCCCAATTTGCACTAGATCTACTTTATTTATATGCACATAAAGCACATCTCTGGTGACTAGTAATACCACAATTCGCTCATACTAGACACACTTCAATACCCCCAATTTGCACGAGATCTACTTTATTTATATGCACATAAAGCACATCTCTGGTGACTAGTAATACCACAATTCGCTCATACTAGACACACTCCAATACCTCCAATTTGCACGAGATCTTCTTTATTTATATGCACATAAAGCACATCTCTGGTGACTAGTAATACCACAATTCGCTCATACTAGACACACTCCAATACCTCCAATTTGCACGAGATCTTCTTTATTTATATGCACATAAAGCACATCTCTGGTGACTAGTAATACCACAATTCACTCATACTAGACACACTCCAATACCCCCAATTTGCACGAGATCTACTTTATTTATATGCACATAAAGCACATCTCTGGTGTAATACCACAATTCGCTCATACTAGACACACTCCAATACCCCCAATTTGCACTAGATCTACTTTATTTATATGCACATAAAGCACATCTCTGGTGACTAGTAATACCACAATTCACTCATACTAGACACACTCCAATACCCCCAATTTGCACGAGATCTACTTTATTTATATGCACATAAAGCACATCTCTGGTGTAATACCACAATTCGCTCATACTAGACACACTCCAATACCCCCAATTTGCACTAGATCTACTTTATTTATATGCACATAAAGCACATCTCTGGTGACTAGTAATACCACAATTCGCTCATACTAGACACACTTCAATACCCCCAATTTGCACTAGATCTACTTTATTTATATGCACATAAAGCACATCTCTGGTGACTAGTAATACCACAATTCGCTCATACTAGACACACTCCAATACCTCCAATTTGCACGAGATCTTCTTTATTTATATGCACATAAAGCACATCTCTGGTGACTAGTAATACCACAATTCGCCCATACTGGACACACTCCAATACCTCCAATTTGCACGGAATAGTAAAGAGTTATGATTCCACAAGTTTTACAAGATTCCAAATCGATTTCTCAACGGGTACCTTGTAGAGAGTGCATACAATACTACATAGTTAGGTACTGATATAAATAAAATGCTTCTTAGAGAAATTATTTCTGAAAGTTGTTGAAAATAATCATTGAATTCAAGACTATTAAAAGTAACTAATAGTGGAGGGAAAGATAGATGGTAGAAGGGGTATGAGGCGTAAAAGAACATCGTGGATTAAAAATCTCAGGCAGTGGTTTTCCAAATGTGGGGCCACTCATCAGATTGGCACAAGAACACGAAGATCGTGGTCGTCAATTTCCGTTAAGAGTGGCACAAGAAGAAGAAGAAAAAAAATCAACACACTAAAAACTGTAAAATTTATCTTTAAAAAATAAGTTCTTGGGTTTTTTTTCTAAAAAAAAACATAATATTGGGATATTATAGAAGAACCAGGAACTAAAGGCACCGACAAGGCTTATGACCTGTCATTGGCTAGTTTACGTGATCACTTACGCAACTTTCACCAATTATCCTGATCCTGAGTTCTTGGTTCTTCTATAATATCCCAACTTCGTCTCTATTGAGATATTAAAAAGTTTGTCAATAAAAATATTACATAATTTGTTTAATTTTAAATAACTACATAGAACCTTATGTTTGGAAAGTGTTTTTTTTAACGGGGCAGATCGTAATAATGAGTTGGATTTTACGAAAAGAAATGAAAATATTTAATGAAAACATTTTGCGAGGAAAAATGATGAAGCGGAAGTAATATAGGAGCTATCTATGTAGGTATAATTTGATTGTAGAAACCAGCTGTTGGGGAAAGCTTTGCATATAGATTTGGAAAATATACAGTGAAATATTTTTCCTTTTAATAACTAAACCATCGTATAAACGAGAAACCTATTCATTTAAAATAAACGTGTTGTTTTTTTCAAATGTTTTCCATATAATAAATTCATTCCCAGTAGACACTTGTGATCTTTTATTTAAATGTCCGCATGCGACCCGAAATCAATACGCGCCAAAAAAGTGAATAAACATTTTTTTCCAAAACAAAAAACATCAATATTGGCCATTTTATTCGCACGCATTGCAATAGAAAAAAAGAAGACTGAAAAAATCTCGCTGCGCGGACTTCGCTTCTTTTTTGTCAAATTAAACATTAGAAAAGAGACATTTTCTCGCTGCGCGAATTTTTTTAATTTAGTTAATCGAAATAAACAAAAGAAACAAATTTTTTTTCGGTGCACAGAATTCGTGATTAAAATCATGGAAAAAAAATCTCAATGCACGGAATTTTTTTTTTAAATTATCGAATAAATTAAAAGAATAGTGAAAATTTCACGTATGCTTTATGAACTTTTAGAAAACGAATTATACATAAAACAATAAAAATACATTTAACTTCTACGGTCCGCGTTTCACATGGATTTTCTGAATCTAGCTTGTTGTCCCAAAAGTTTTCTCACACCTGATCTAGCACAATACGACATTATATTTGAGCGAAAAAGGTTTTATTTATCGAACGAATTATTTTACATAGACATTTAGTTGAAATTTCATAATCCTTTGTAAACCGTGAATATAAAGAAATCAAGATCAGAGTGCTTTCTCAAGATCCAGATACCACCGCGAGTATCCAAGAACAAACCCACCCTTTTTCCGTAGTTCCGTTCATCTCAAATAGGTAGATAGCTTTTCTTGGACATTAATAAAAAAGACTTAAGGATATCCTGAAAAACAACAGGAAGACATAATCGTTATTCACAAAGGGACAAAGAAGGACTATGCATTTAATAAATCATCAATTCTACAAAGTAATTAAGTAACTATTGAGATATTTTTTTATGTAAATGTGGAATTATTTTTTTTTAAATATACTGTAAAAACGTGCAACACAAGTCATTTTTTAATTCGGTTAATAAAAGATATGTTGACTTACTCTTTACAGTCATTTTGAGCTGGTTAATAAGTGGTAAGTTGACTTACTCTTTAGTATCATTTTAAGTTGGTTAATAAAAGATAAGTTGACTTACTCTTTATTCATTTTAAGTTGGTTTATAAGTGGTAAGTAGACCTACTCTTTAGTGTCATTTTAAGTTGGTTAATAAATGATAAGTCGACTTACTTCTTAGTGTCATTTTATGTTGGTTAATAAAAGATTAGTTGACTTACTCCTTAGTGTTATTTTAAGTTGGTTAATAAATGATAAGTTGACTTACTCTTTAGTGTCATTTTGACTTGCTGCTCTTGCTGCGACGTATGTGGCCACTGTGAGAGCTGGAACTACCCATCCCAGGGCCAATAGACCTCTGACCAGTCTCTGTTCTGCCACGAATGCCGCCACCAGGACCGTATGAAGGTACAGGCCCTCGCACAGCATCCAGGAGTAGTTGGTCAGCAGCACGTACTGGATTATCACGTGGAGAGCTCGACACCATACCTACAAATATTTCACAGGTTAAAGTAGGTACCACTAAACTCATCTACATAATATTATGTGATGCTGTAAAATAATCAGAAAATATTATGCAATTAAGTAGAACTAGCTGCATGTGACACATGAAATCCAACCGTCGCCGTCGATAGCGATAGTATGCATAGTTGAAGAATACGTACGAAACTTAATCCAAATTATTGAATATTAAAAGATGTTTTGTTTTTCTATTTATTTTTATTTTATTTTTATTGATTTTATAGAACCAGCAGTTTACAATATGAATTTGCAATAGGTATAATTATACTAGTTGCATGTAACACATGAGATCCAACTGTCGATAGCGATAGTATGTATAGTTGAAGAATAAGTACCAAACTATAAACCCATAAATCCAAATAATTGAAAATTTTAACACATGTACCTATGTCAAGATAAGACAGTATGGAGTTCAGTACTCTTTTCCTACCCGGAATATGAAAACAGCATGATGGTTCTGTATGTATGTTTGGATATTAAGTACCTATCAAACTATTAAGTCTTCTTACATATTGTGTATAGGCGACTGCCATACAAATTGTTTGAAGCGATGTCGTCACTAAATTCAATTTTAATAAAAATTGTTAAAAAAAATTTGAGATGTACTTCTACAATACAAATATTTTTTATAGAAAATTAAATTATCTAGTTAGGGTGTTTCGGCATTTTTCGATATTTAAAAAAAAAATGGAAATATAGGCAGTGGAAATATAGACTCATAAATTTATCATAAAAAAATATTTTTCTTAATAAAAAATGTTTGAGGAACCCTGGATTTTTTTTGAAAAAACCAATTTGAGATTTTGTATTTGTCTATATTTGTACCAATTTTCAGCGTTCTAGCTTTTATGGTTTCTGAGATACATGGAAAAATAAACCAAAAATTCAAAAGTTGATAAACTCAAACTGAAACAAAAATTCACAATTCTGAGTATAAAAGTTTTGTAGGCCTATAACTATTTATATATTCGGAAATTTTAGGCTTTGTGAATCCAGCGGATTAAAAGCTATTAGGGGGGACAGACAGACACACACAGACACACACAGGCTCACACACACACACACACACACACACACACACACACACACACACACACACACACACACACACACACACACACACACACACACACACACACACACACACACACCCTCACACACACACACCCACACACATACACACCCTCACACACGCACACACACACACACATACACACCCTCACACACACACGCACACACGCACACACACACACACGTGTTTTTAGCATGCAAAAAGTCCACTACGCCATACAAAATGTTCCTTCGTACACGCATCTTGGCTTAATACTGTCGATTCACTTAGAGAATTAAATTCTCATGAACGAATCGACAGTTGGATTAACAGGTTATAAACCTTTTAAAGGTTCTTTTAAATAGTTTAAACTAAGTACGTAAATTATTTAACAATTGCAAATTTTTTTTTAATACAGGTATATCAAATATAAAAAAGAAAAGAGTTAGGAAGAGTAGGTATATTTACCATTTAGCCATCCGCATCCGCAACAAAAACGAGCTAATACTGACCGGCAAGTCATACAGAGTTTAATGCTATGTAGGTAATAATATTGTTACAAGTAGTAAGCACCGAAGTTTTACACAACAAACCATTGTAGGAATCACAAACAAAATCATGTAACAGTGTGAGAGATAATACAAAATATATGTATACATTTGTCAGGAAAGGATAGTGTGGAGTTGTCTACTCCGAATACATAATCGGCTTGATGGTATGTATGTATGAAGCTTAAATATCAAACGATGAGTCTCTCTGTAGATATTATGTATTTCGACATACAAAATGTACGAAACGTCGTCGTCGTCATTATATTTAATTTTAACAAAAATTATTAAAAAGGTTCGAGGCATGTATACTGCTATAATATGTTGTTTTTTATAGAAAATTAAATGTTGGGGTGCTTCGGCGACTTTTTATGTTTTAAAGTTTTTGGGAAAATAGGCGGGTACATAAATTTGTCAACAATATAATATTTTTCCCAGTAAAAAAAGCCGAGAAACCCCGATATTATATTTGTGTATATTTTTACAATTTTTCAGCGTTTAATGTTTTATTGTTTTTGAGATAATATATGTGGAAATATAACTAATAAAATAAGTATAAAATTTTCTATCAAAAGTTATAAGAGACATAAACACACATACACACAGACACACTAAATTTTCTACTCCGAATTTTGAGTTCATCTAAATATACATATAAAAAATATGCTGCCATTAATGTAGTTCTGGGCATACAAAATCTTGGCTTGAAACTAGGTAAATTCATTTGAACAATTGACAGTTGGAAAATCACAGAAAATCAGTAGGGCGCTCTGTGTCTTGCACGTGTACTCATTTTTTTTCGTTGAGGACAGTCGGAAAAGCACCCGGTACCAGACGGACAGGCAGCTCGACAAAGTGTTGATTTGACCAAATAAGGCAAAACATTCTTGCTAAGACACAATAGAGCCGTACATCTGACAGCTGATAGGACAACCTGGAGAGCAATAGTCCGCAACGGGGTACATGATGGTCACGACCCTCAGCATTCAGGACTCAGAACGACGACTCGTAAGGTAAGGTAACACAAATAAATGTGAAAGGTGAGAATGTAAGAAATAAGTAAAATAGAAGAATACGCAATGAAATATGGATGCAGAATCCACATAACAGAGTGACATAGAAACGAATGGAGGAAGCCTTCTCTCAGAAGTGGAGAGAAAAAGGCCAAGAAAGAAGAAGAACATAGATGTAAATGAAGCCATGCCGACCGCCGTGGCACAATTGGTAAGCCGTTTAGTTTCTGTGCGGGCGTACTGGGTTCGATACCCAGCAGAGGAGAAATTTATTTAATATAATTTATCACGTTAATATATTTAGCTGTGAGGCACCGGCTTAGAATAGTGCTTCCATTCTTTTAAATCATTGTTTTCGAGTGTCCCGTAAGAGTCGGGTAATCGAAAATACAACAGGCAACAATAACATCTCACATAGTTCAGCAATGAGGTTCACCACCCATTCTGAATGTAGTGCCTTTTTTTTGGTGAAACGAGACTGGTGTGTGGGTATACATAGATGTGTTGTACTCCCTTCTATAAGGCAATGCATACCCGCACACCTTTCTCTGGTTACCCCACATTGTGGGATATGTCGTGATGGTATGAATGAATGAAACGTTAATATTGCTTCTCTGGGCTGGAAACACTGGTAAGTTGGAAGAAATTGCCAATATGGCAATAAAATCGCCACTTGCGCAGAGTGCAAGAAAGTGTTTATTATTATTATATTTACTAATTTATTTATTTACTTATTTATTTCACTATGATGTCTCTCTTCCCTCCCTGCCTCATTTTCCTCCTTACCTCTATCTCCGCCCCTTCCTTTTTTCCCCTTCCCATCCCCCCTACATGCATATATGTGTATGTATGTATGTGTGTATATGTATGTATATGTTTTTTTCTTCTTCTTCGTATTTGTGCTTTTCATATTAATACTTGATTTATGTGTATGGGTATTTTTTTATTATTATTTTTATTCTCTAAGGTTGACTGGAAGATGTTAATTTCATTAACAAGTCCGCCTTTTGGCTTTTTTCTTTTTTAATCTTGCTCTTGTTTGTTTGTACTTATTTTGTTATGTTATTTTAGCCAATAAGGTATTATTATTATTATTATAATTATTATTTAGTAGCACAATATTAAAAACAAAATATATTAAAGATAACTGCTTCACTAGACAGAGTCTGTTCCGAAGCAATTATCAGTAAAGTTTGTAAAGTTAGTACATTTTACAATACAAAAAAGTATAACACATACATATTAGGTATACAAAAAAAAACAATAAAAAATATACATAAATCAACCGTAACAATAAAAAGTCCACACTAAAATATCATTTATATATCAACCTACACAGTAAAAAGTTCACAAAAAAAAGATGACAGCCAAAAAATACAATAAGCAGAAGGAACCGAAAGAAATTAAATTATTATTGTTGTCACATTCATTTCATTTTGGAGTCTACCTACTTCGAGTAGCCACTTTGTTACTGACATTTTTTTAACACTTTAAGTGCCGATGGCAGTTTGTTAAATATACGTGGTGCAATATAATAAAAAAATCCTGGTCCAAATGTAGTATTCATTTTCGGAACTCGATAGCTACCTGAAGTTTTGCTCCTAGTGTCCCTTGCGTTAACTTTTGTGAAATTTGAATTGTTTTTAAAAAATAAATATAAGATTGATCATGAATAAAGTTGCCGTATATCCAGTACTTTGAAAGATTTAAAAAGGTTTTCTGAGCTATACCTGAATGATTGTGTCGTTCAATTCTTAACAGCCTATGGTTCTCGTTTTTTGTCAACAATCTAGCCGAGGTATTGCGGGGTTGAATTTTCGTATTTTCCGCATTTAATTGTTTACGAGATAAACGTTTAGAGGAATATTTAATATTTATTTACCAAAGTACATACGACTAAACGCTGTAGGGATTTTTTTTCTGAAATCACTGTATTAGATCCAGCATACCAGTTGTAAACAGCTTTCCAATATTGAGTTGGGATGGCATTGTTTATTTCAAAACCGTTTGGAGTATTTTTCATTTTTGTTAAATGAAACGAAAAACCATATCTAATATTTCTTTGGTTCATTGTTTGATTCAAATTTTTGCGCGTGCTTTCCGTTTTTCGATATGGAAATTATGCTGTGGCAAAATAATATTCGATTTCCATCTACCAACTTCATACTACAGAGGTATTTTTGCTTTTTTATTTGTTCATGTTTTGCTTCGTGATTCAAATACTTGGCAAACAATTTTAAAATAAAGAGAGATAATCTTTTGTGAATTGGTATTATTATTAATTTGTTCACGTAGAGGATCGAATGGATTTAATATTGTAGATCGTACGAAATTAATTCGTTTTTTTACATATACATACCATCACGGCATATCTCACAATGTGGAGTTACCAGCGACATATGCGCGGGAGCGCACTACCTTATGAAAGGAAACACGACACGTGCGTGTATGCCTACACATTAGTGTCGTCTCACCTAGAAAGGCAACATTCACAATGAGTATTCATCTTCTTTCAGCCATTTCTCCACTACTATGCTAAACGTGCTATGTGCTATGTACGGTATGCTTATTTTACTTTATTGATTATAGACTAAAGTACTCATTCGATTCTTTTCAAATTATGCAAATTTGCATATCTAATACTCACTTAGACCCCATCAGATTTTGAAGTATATTTGAATAGTGCTTCTAAATTTTTTTAACTGTCAAATATTTCAAAATTTGATCTTTTTATTTTCAAATTGGTAAAAAGGCACATCACTTTTATAAAATGGCATTGAAGAAATATCAAGATTTCATAATAAAATATTTAAATAAAATATATTGAACAAACTCATTTCTTAAAAATGTTTAAAATTTCCCATACAAAAATTGAATACCTACCTACTTTGTGGAGTGACTTGGTAGTGAGGAATATTGCGTTGGCCACAACCCACTCGTTTTTTAATTATTACATATTATAGTTTAAGTTAAGTGTTTCACGAAAGGTTATCTGAAATATTTAAAAATGTAGGTATTCAAAAGCAGAAAAAATGGGTGAACCATTATGAAAGTGGATTTAGTATAGCAATGAAAATATTTAGCAATGAAAAAAAAAATTATTTAGCAATGAAAATTTAGTGCCGAGCTAAGAATGCCTCATAATATTCCCTCTTATATATTATACCACTCGGAATAACTATTCAATTTTCAACAAAAATATAAATTATGTCCCTTTCAAGATTCCGTAAAAAAAATAATTTCTATCTTTTATAAGTAATAACGGTTTTTCCGCGTTAAAAGGATCCCAAATGACACAAAGGTCCCTCTCTGCTATGGTTCTGGTGTAGGTGAACTTTCAAAGCCGAAAACGGATATCCGTTCTGGGCAAAGATTTCATACTAACGGTTTCTGGAGCAGGGATGCCGCAAACGTCTGGGTATTTTGAAATATTTAAAATAAATCCCATTTTTGATACTCGATTACATTGAAACATAAAAATTAATTATTAATGTTTCTACACAAGTCTTTCATAATAAAATTTCATAAATAAAGTAAGAATAAGTCATGGTTTATTGATAATGAGAACATACAGGATTTACTTTTATAATTTATTTATTTACGGTAAAATAAAACCATTTACATAAAAAAGTACAGAATAAAGATACATCACATCATCTTAAGTTAAAAATATAAAAATCAAAAAGCATACATATATGTATATGAATATACATATGTGAAAATAAAAATAGTTTTTACTTATTTAGAATTAGAATTCTTATTCAAATACAAATTATAAAAAGATATAAAAAAAACAAAGAAAGTAACAAGAATACAAATAGGTACATAAGTATAAAAATCAAGAGAAAGATAAAAAAATATAAGAAATATAGAAAACATATAAAATAGAAATTAAAAATGATATAAATAGAAAAAACACAATTGAAAATAATGTTACGAAAACAATACCGATCTTAGTTCAATTTTCAAGTTGTATAAGCTTACATTGAAAATGTCAGCAACAAAAGCATACTCATTCCCCAAACGATGAATTCTGGGAAACGGAGAATGTCTATGGGCTTCGGTCCTCATTATATCGCAATTAAATATTGATGAGTGATTCGTAAATCTGTTAGGAAACGAATGATGAAATTAATGAAATTAATCAATGAAATTAATGATGGACAGTCAAATTCAGAAATTATTATTATTTTTTTCTATTTTGTTTTATTTTTCTGCTGTATATATTTTATTTTTTTTATTTTCTCTTTGTAATAGTTAAATTTTTTAGACCTATCACATATGCATTAACAAAAAACTGTTTACATGTAGATACCACACAATCAACATTTTTATTTATTATTTTATAAAGGTATACCCACAAACAGGCTAAGCCTTGTGGGATTTTTGGTATGTGTAATAGATGTATATAAGTGTATGTATGTATATGTATATTTCAGTAAATATGTATTATATACTCTGTACCAAAAATTTCTTAAATAAATAGATAAACGGTTAAAAAAATATCTTGTTACACGCAAAAAAAAACGAATAAATAAAACTAAAATTATAACAGAAGATACTATTTTGAAAAGAGGAGACTGCAAAGAATAGATAAATGTTTTCAGGTCGATTGTATTGCTCAAGTATTTTTTAAAGGGAAATGAACTAAGAAAATCTATTCCAGATTATTGTTTAATGTACTTGTTAAAGCAAAAGTTTAATATAAATATTGTGAAATAAAAAAATTTTCACAGTAAAGTAATACCTAGTCAATATCAGCAGTTTTCAATCTGTCGATCGAGACGGCTTCTAATTTGTAATTTTCCATAATGTGTCTTCATGTCTTTTCTAATCACAAGAGTCAATAATTAAATGAATCTGTAGGTAAGCTTTCAAGATATTGGTGATTAAAATATAAATAAAAGAACAATGACAGAATAATGTAAGTTATAAATATGAATTGATTTGAAATATTTATTAAACAATCGTTCCAATTTTCATCCCTATTTAAGCCAACGGAATGCCAACATCACACTGAGTAAACTCTGCCGATTATATTTGATGAATGGTTGATCACTTATCAACCTCTCAGATAATAACTTGTATCGATATTTTCTATTTTTTTTTCAAAATATGTCATGGCCCATGCGGTTGTGACAAGAACTGTATTTTGTTGATAATTTCATTTCTATGCAAACGATATAGATATTTTACTATAATTTGCTGGACGCAGTCGTATATTTAAAAGTAAGTCCTTTGATTCTAATCAGAGTTTTTTGTATACACAGTGACAATAACCTTCGTTAGAAATATAACTGCATAGTTTTTGATTGTTCTGATTGCATAATCTATAGTGTTTACTCTCTATTAATTAATATTTACTATATTTTCAATCATAATATTATATGAATCAACAAAAAATTCATAAATTAAGGGAAAGCTCGTGCAATATGTAGGTATGTAAATCTTAGTCACTGGTTGGAACTTGTGTTTGCTAATACTTATTTTGATTATCTTCAATAAAATGAATATAAAAAAAGTTGTTACGATGCGAGGTTTTAAAAATAATATGTATACGCGAAAATATAGGAGTGAATTAATTTAATATTTTCGAATTGAATTTTATAGTTGGAATATTAAACATACCCATATCATAAAATAAACGAATAGCATAGTTGGTATTTTGCGAAAATTGCATTTAACTATAATCATCGTCGGTAGCTAAGCGTATTTCGTTTTCCTCTGGCAAATTGGATTTAAGATGCGCAGACTGCATCATGTGGAGTATGAAGTGTTTAACACTTCTAATCTAATCTAATTTAACCTACCACGAAAGCAGAAGATACCGAAAATGAACAAATTACGCAGTCATCTATGTAGATCTCGTTGATTGTTCTTTCCACGATATGGAAATGCTGAATTTAACTCTGAGAGAAAGCAAATTGTAATAGACCATGATGCCAGTAATTTTGATGAAAAAGATGAAGCAGCATTAGTTCCACATGGAAGAATAAAAGAACTGCCTTCAAGTAAAATTGAAATGTAAATTAACAGCTTAGTTTTGATAACGGAACTCATATCCATTATATGACAAAGTGGATAAAAATGAATCCTATATAAACATGATCCGAAATGGATATTTCTATTGATTTAAGGTTTAGTGTGCAAACTAATACGAATACAACAGCAATTTAAGTATAATTTAAGTTCTCTCGCAAGATAACAGGTGTTTATTTAAATTTAAACACATCCAGGAAATATACAGTAATTGTATTTAAAAAGGCCGAACAAACAGAAGTGGCAGGAAAGGTGTTTGAGGTGAAGAAGAAAAAGGTGTATACATTCAAAGAATATCAATCCATACTGAATTTGCTATTGCTAAGTTTGAAATAAATTTACATACATATCTAGATGATTTGTCAGTTAACAATAAAGTATAACAAAGTTTCATTAATAAAGATTATTTATTTATAACCCCTTTTCGCCACAATATTTAAATAAATAACGTCGTTTTCCTGTCAAACCGCAGCCTACCCCTTCTATCTGCTGAACGTGCCACACTAGCTATCCCTATTCACAATACAGAAGTTTTCAGCTCTTCTTTCCAAGAACTTTCAGCTAGACTATGGAATGGTAAATCCTTACAAATATTTAAAGATAAACTAAAAAAAACTTTATCTGTCAAATAGTTCCAGAATATGCTATGTGAGGTGTTTTTTTTCTCTCTTTTTTTATTCATTATTTCTCACTAAATACCTGTTATTGCACCAATCTAACTTTAGAGCCTTCGCGTTGCTTGGGTT